>UZAE01000556.1:0-21414 GCA_900617975.1 Rodentolepis nana | reverse complement strand
CCCCCACCTCCACCCCCGAGTATGTTTGGGCGCAGTTCAATCGTTTTAGGATTGCCTACTTTACAGATATCTCAATTAAACCTGAGACCAATATTTATAACTAAAGTACTTTTAAATATTAATTTAAAAAAGACGACATATAATAATCAGCAAATTTCTATTCATGTTAAATCTTTACCAATAAACATTTCTAAAACGCTTTATTTTTAGAATAATGGTATATTCGCTCAAGTCGTTCCCACAAAGGTAAGATAAACTTAATATATCGCAAAAAAATAATCAAATTTTATGGTTAAATAGAGTTAGGGCATTTATTTGATATGAATTGAATATATAACTAGTATGGAAAGTTTGATTTTTTAAATATACATGAAATTCTTTCAATTTTCTATTTAAATTTGGGATGAGTTATTTTTGGCTATTAAGAGACACGTTGAGAGTGTGTGGAAAGAACTAACATTGTCAACTAATTGGGAATTGATTCAATTACGAAATAGTCTTCATTTATTGGAAATATCATGACAAGTAAATAAATAAAAAAATTCGATGCTAACGTGCTTCAACGGAAAAATATGCAGATGCGAAAATTTAATTGGATACCGAACTCGAATTTTATTTATGCAATTAGCTAACTTCTAAACCAACGATTCAAAACCTGGTGATAATTATTTAAACATTTTAAATTATAAAGTAAGTTAAAACAAGAAAATTTTATCTAGTGAATTTGTTATAAATTGTGACTTGTAAAATAATTTTGGCAATCACGTCAGGGTCACCAATTTGTAGCGGATTACTACGCTAGTAAAGCCTGACTGACTCAGAAATATCTATGGCAGATTCTCCTACATCTAGCTAGACTCCCAGAACCAACTAAGCTATAGCCCAGCTAAAAAGGAAACAGACGTGTAGCACGGAGCACGTTTATTCAGTAAGTATGTTGCGGATAAAGTGTTACGCAGGCGGCTTAATCATGATCAGGATGGGGGATTAGGTTAAACAGAGGTTAATGATTGGTCACTGTTTGTACGGTCGCTGCACACAGAGTTGTAAGGCCGCACCTGCTTGTACGATCGCTGCACACAGAGTTATACGGCGCACCTCCCAATCCTGGCGAACTGCACACAAAGTTGTACGGTCGCACCTCCCAATCCTGGCGTGCAGGCATGCGATGACGTGTTAAGCTATGACGTGTCCCACAAGATAGCGTTGTAGATGTTTTCGAGAGCTCAAGATTTTGCTGACTGAAAACATTTCCAAACGTATTTGAGAAGTGTTTACAGTACCTTTCCTGGATAGGAGTTATTCTGGCATCTTCTTTACAAAAACATTGCATCCTAAGATATATATTTATATTATGGGGTGTGCGATAGACTTACCTCCACGTGGTGCACCCTGGGCAACGCATACTCATACGGCAAAAAAGTCTAAACTGGCAGTTGACTTCTGACTTCAAATTGCCATCACCCCAAAACCGGCAGTTGACTTCTGACTTCAAACTACCATGACCCCCTGGGCAACGCATACTCATACGGCAAAAAAGTCTATTCACCCTCCTGAATTCTTCTCACTTTGATGTTCTCCTCCCCTCTGTGAAGCCCGATCTCAACTAAAGGGCTAATGATAACTACCAAAACGCCTGCCATTTGCTATAAATAAATAAATATTTATATTATGAGTTTCACACCCATTTTATATGTGACAGTATATTTATAGCGGATTGCTACGCTAGTAAAGCCTGACCGACTCAGAAATCTCTATGGCAAATTCTCCAACATCTAGCTAGACTCCCAGAACCAGCTAAGCTATAGCCCAGCTATAAAGGAAACAGACAGAGGTTGATGATTGGTCACTGTTTGTACGGTCGCTGCACACAGAGTTGTACGGCCGCACCTCCCAATCCTGGCGAGCAGACATGCAGGCATACGATGACGCACACAGCGATAACGTGTCCCACACATTTGCGTAGCCCGGGTACTGATATTCCTTGAGAAAATAACTCAAAACGAAATGGAGAGACTGTGAAATCCCAATAAAGTCACTGCCCCGAGACCAAATCGAAAAAGTTATTAAATTAGAATAGAGACGACTTTCGGTACCATGTTCCATTTCCAAAAGACAGGCAGAAGACAACCGTTGGATGAAATATTTAAATGGAGACAGGGAATGTAATGTAAAAGGTCTGGAAGCATCGCGATAAGGTGTGAAAAATCTATGTGATTGAAAGTTAAAATTAATATCTTATAAAGTCTATACAGAATCTCAGTGTTTATAAATACATTAAATTTATTTCAAATGGCAGATTTGTTTAAGTAAAATAGGGGAAAATATGAAGTGTAATTATAATTAATTTAATTTAATAGATATTAATTAAATGCTAGTCTATATCAACGCAATTTCCTTTTAAGCACAAAATAAGATGTGATAAATAAATAATATATTTTCCTTCTTAACACCATTTATTCTAACATATATTTAATTTCTTTTATTTTTAGCCAGAAGTTCCGGAACGATCAAGGAAGTCCAAAAGGAATCAAAATCAATTGAACGAAAATGAGACATTGAAGGATAACAAATGCAAGCATGTAACATCAATTGTTTCTTGTAATTCATTCGCTTTTTCGAGTACTGGTTAAGTATCTATTTTTTGACAAGACAATTTAAAGTAAATCGGGATCATGCTAGCTACAAGATAAAGATATAATTGGTATTGTCAACCCACGTAGGAGGCGAGAATATCTACCTTTTGGGGAATTAAAAACCCAAAATGTCCAATAATTTTATAAATTCATCGTGAGGATCTATCAATGTTTAAAGACCGTGCGCATTTTAATAGTAAAGGCCAAATTCAAATTTCCATCAGAAGTTGTTAAGCTATAGTAGAGGGCGGGACGAGGAGGGGAGAACAAGTAATAGAAACCAAGATGTCTATTGGTTAACTTTGGCCGCTATTTACCTTCCGTAACTTCGCTGTGATTGGCTGGAGAAGCAAAAGGGACAATAGTTAACGTTTATTGGTCTCTCTGTCTCATGTGCCAGCATTAATTTGGTTGGACGATAGGTTACTTTATGAGCAGCGCTTGATTGGATCAAGTCAGTTACAGTCGCGGCTGTGACAGGTATAATTCGTTAGCCCTTGAAATTATTATTATTTCAAATGGCAGGCTTTATGATATTTTTTATTAATCAACTAGTTGACTTCGGCCCATTGTAGAAGCACTGGTTTGTTTTTCTCTCAGCAGCTGATAGCGTTTTTACATTCGTATATCTCAACTGTTTTGGGTGGCTCTCTGTTTCCAATTGAGTTTATTGCAGCTTTTGGGTGGCTCTCTGTTTCCAATTGAGTTTATTGCTGATTGTGAGTCCGAAAGGATTACTGCTTGGGTGGATTTCGCATCCAGGCAATATAACTGGCCTTGTGTTATCTTAATGGTCTCTATTTCCCCTTCGAACGCGGATCTATTGTGTCCCGCTGCTGCGTAGAAAGAGAATAGTTCAGAGTAAACACCTGTACCAACGTTTGTTTAGTTTTCTACGCATGGCCCATCAGTGAAGACTTAAAGCCATTGATCTCCAGGATAGTTGACATTGATTGTCTCAAGGTCCATTGAGCGCATTTTTTCTGGTGGGGTGTTTGCTTTCATTGAGCGCATTTTTTCTGGTGGGGTGTTTGCTTTGCTGAAATTGTCAAGGAGTTGGATGCAACACAGTAGGGGGAGGCTTTTTAGCTAGTCATCGATTTGTAATTCTTTCTTCAGTTCTATGGCTTTCTGTATTAGACCAGATTGCGTTTTCAGATGTCTTGGTCTATTCTCATAGGTGCTGAAGAACTTGTCCATGGGAATGCGCAGTAGCTTCTCATACAGGATCAAGGCCTTTTCTTTGATAAGGGAACCTATTGTGGTGCTTCCTGTAACTAGGAGCATTGCATCAATAGGTGTTGATTTTATCCCTCCAGTAGTTAGTCGTAATGCTTGGTTGTGTGCCTTCTCGAGTGGTTTGAGAGTCACCTCTGTGGCTGTAATGAGTGGCTCACAGGAATACAACATTATTGGTTGAACAAATATCTTGTAAGTAGCGTTTAGGGTTGAGCGCGCACAGCCCCATATGCTACCAGCAAGACACTTCAGTACATTCAGTCTATTGGAAACTCGTCCTGCTACTTTAACAATGTGACTTTTCCATGTTAGCCTTGTGTCAAACGTCATTCCGAGATAAGCGAATTCATTGGTTTTTTCTAGGAAAGTATCCTTGTCCCTTAAATGGGGGCTTATGCTGTGGCGAGCCAATGGAAATGTTTGGAATGCAGTTTTTGCGGTGTTGATTACCATTCCATTGTTGTCGCACCAGTTTGCCAATAGTTTGAGTGCATAATTTAGGGCACTTTCCGTCCTCTCCTGAGCGTTTTTCTTGGAGGCGAAATACCATAGAACAAGATCATCTGCATAAAATAAGCACTTGATGCCCGTGACTGTCTGTACTAGTTCGGCTATGTCATCGATGAAAACATTGGAAAGAATGAAGCTTGTGACAGCTCCCTGTGGAAGGCCTCTTTGTAAAAGTTTAGATTTTGATATAGCATTTCCATATCTGACTTTACATGATCTTTGTCCAATGGATATTTATATCAATCTTCATCAATTTTAGAATTAGCTTCTCTTTTCATACTAAGTCATATGCTGATTTGAAATCGATGAATACAGCCGTAAGTGTCTTATTTGCATCAAGGGCATCTTTGATATGTTGGGAGAAAGTGGCTACTTGTTGATTTGTTGATCTTTGTGGCCTAAAACCTGCTTGTTCACTCCTAAGAATATTGTTGGTCTCAAGGAACCAGGTCAGCCTCCTGTTAACCATTCTTTCCATAAGTTTAGCCAGCTCGCTTGTGAGGGAGATAGGCCTATAGTTGTCAAAGTTGCTAGTGTCTTTGCCCTTTTTTAGTACTGGTATTACTATGTCAACTTTCCATTGGTTAGGTACGAGATTGGTCTCCCGGATTTTGTTGAAAAGAGTCAGCATGGTTTCCTTGGCTTTTGGCCCCTTTCTAATTAGAAATTTCGGATGAATACCGTCTTCGCTAGGAGACATTTTGCACTTGAGCTGTTTTATTGCAGCATTAAGTTTGCAAGATCTTAATGGTTCAGTAAATACATTATTTGGCATTGTTGTCTTGTTTAATTTGACCAAACTGTTTTACTTGTATCTTTATATCTCTCGAAGATTTTCTGACAAAAGGGTTTTTTCTTTTGCTTGTGGGAATAGAACCTCGCAAAGCACTGTTTCGTTGTCGGTGGTAAGCAATTTGCTGTTTAAGCGTTATTTCGGAGTCGGTGGTAAACGGTTTTTTATTTAAGCGTATTAGTTCTTTCTTGGGTCTTTCCTTATTGTTTTGGAGGTTATCCAGGAATTTGAAAGTGCGTTGGCAGCAGGTTTTTCAGAAATTTGAAAGTGCGTTGGCTATCACTTTCCAGAAATTTGAAAGTGCGTTGGCTATCACTTTGATAGTTGATATTGTTGGAAAGTGCGTTGGGTATCACTTTGATAGTTGATATTTGAGATTCGAAAGAAGTGCGTTTAGCTTGCAAGATGGCTTGCCATAGTAAAGATAGTTCGTTTAGCTTGTAGATGGCTTGGCTTAGGATAGCTGACTGCCGTCTCCAGGCTTGTATGTCTTCCGTTCTTCCAGCGTGTTCAGCAGTGTTGAGAAGGGCGTCCCACTTTCTTTTCAGTTCCTCAAGGTGTTTTATAACACTCGATAGTGTTTAGTTTTGCCTCGGGGAATAGTTCTCTTTCTTTTCAGTTCCTCAAGGTGTTTGGACCAAAACAGCTTTCTTTTTAGTTCCTCAAGGTGTTTAGACCAAAACACTATCTTTCCAGTTCCTCAAGGTGTTTAGACCAAAACACTCATTTCAGTTCCTCAAGGTGTTTAGATCAAAACACTCGATAGGCTTCCTCAAGGTGCCTAGACCAAAACACTCGATAGTGTTTATATTTGCCTCGGGGAATAGTTTTCTTTGCACATCTGATCATATGGGAATAGTTTTCTTAGCACATCTGATCATAATATTCGTGATATTGTTCAGACCAAAACACTCGATAGTGTTTAGTTTTGCCTCGGGGACACCAAAACACTCGATAGTGTTTAGTCTTGCCTCTGGGAATGATTTTCCTTGCACATCTAATCATAATATTCGTGATATCGTTGCACAGTTTGTCAGACTGTTGGTTGAAGTTGATGGGACTTGCGTGAAGTTCGTTTTCCAAAAGGTTTGTGAATCTAGACCAGTCGGCCTTCTTGAAGTTCCAGGATAGCTTAGTTGGCATTTTCGGTGTCATGCTTTTGCTGCTGATGGCATAATACAAGCAATGACTGGTTTGTGATCAGAACCAGGATCGTCAATTATTTTGCTGTGGGTATGCTCGCTGATGTCGGTTGAAGCCAGGTGCAAGTCAGGAGTTGTTCTAGTTCCATTGTAGTACAGATATGTTGCAGGTTCCTCATTGCTATAAATAAGTTCCAAACTGTTGCTGTTAAGAAAGTCTACTATTTCCTTTCCAGCTATTTTTATATTCTTAGAGCCCCATCTGGTGGAATGGGCGTTGAAGTCTCCTAATACTACAGTTTTGTGTGAGATGTTCAGAAGATTAAAGTTAGGACTATTCTGAGGTGGATTATAGACTGCGTATATCTCGAAGTGGTTTTGACATTTCCTAACATTTAATCTGATTATTTCACATAAGTCTTGTGTCGAACCCATACTCGTGATTAAATCGTTAATGTGATGTGAGGCCTTCTTTTACTCCAGTCAGAATTACACTTGCAACTTTAAGGTGTAACCTAGGAATAGGTAGTATTTGAGTTTGACATCCGTAAAGTTGGCTTCAATGATTGTGAATATGTGTATATCATAGGTATATAGGATTTTCTGGATTTTGGTCTTCTTGTCCTGTGACATCACTCCAGCATTCCACTGAAGGAACTGTGGAAGTTGTGACTCGTCCTGATAAGGGCGATTTCTCTTATAGCTTCGTTTCAAACTGATCATAATAATTTGAAGTGAAATGCCGAGTTATAGACTTTTTGCTGTATGAGTATACGTTGTCCAAGGTTATACGTTGCCGAGTTATAGACTTTTTTGTCAGGGTGCACCACGTGGAGGTAACTCTACCGCGCACTCCTTAGCTCTTGAAATACGCCCTGCCTTATTAAGTTCTGCAATAATGCGTCGACTGAATTGGGCATAACACCCCATTGTAACACTTCTGCAGTTGCAAAATGCGCTCGTCATCAAGGTTAGAGGTTACAGGTCGCTGAAGTCTCCCTTCTTTAAAGTAGACAATTTAAATAATTGACAAATATTGTCTAATTGACTCCCTTTGCGACGCCAGTGTTAATGTGAGTGTGGCCATTTAAATAGGAGTTCCTTTTATTGGCTATGTTCACATTTCTCCGAAATTGGATATCTATTACTAAATTTAATAAGTAGCCATTTTATAGATAACGTGTAGTGCATGGTTACAATTTTCAGAGAACTCAATTTTAAATTTGCTTTCGGTAAAATTACATGAGATTTTGCTTAGGAAAATAAAGAGCAAATAAAAAAATAAACATTAAAACCAAAATCGGATTATTTTTGAAGGAATTTGAAATCAGGCATATATTCAATAACTGCAAATTCACCATTTTCGAAGGTATTTTTGCGCAAGACACGATTGGTTTTAACGTAGTGTTTCAAAATGTCTTTGTTCGATAATCTGCTTAGGTGGTCCACATTATTAATTGACAAAATTATGATGTTTAAACCATACCAGAATTTCCAATCTTCAATTGTTTTAAATCTCATATTGGTCTATTGTTAAAAAGACTGCTTTCAGTAATTAACTATTTAAAGCATTTACCAAATGCATATTAACGCTGCTTTCTAATTATGAGGAAAATAAGCATATTTTGGACTAATGTTTTATGAGCATATGGGTGAGGAGTATTCCTTCGAAATGAGAATTAATTTAGGCTGCAAAAGGTAGTATAATGTGAATTGGCCAATGGTAAAGTTTCAGATTCAATATTTCATAAATTTTATTGCTCTTGCTCGAAAAAAATGTTGAGAGCACTTTCTAAGCAGTACCCACTCGAGAAAGAAATTACATTTGGACGTCTGTAATTTTGGTACCCGGTCACATTGAGGTCAACGCAACTTTACCTACTTAAAACTAAATCCATGCGAACAGTCATAAAACTATTCAATAGAACTTGTGGATGAGTAAGAAGATGACTGACCTTGAGGAGTAATCTTTTTTATGCATGCGGTTCAAATCTTCAGTGACACTGAAATTGTGAGAACGTTTCTGAACTGCGAAGATGAACTACAAGTCAAGTTCTCATCGCGTAGAGCAATCCAACTTTCCAATTAATTTATAAATATAAATTCCCCCCGAAACGTTAAAGGGATTCACGTGAACTATGTTCGGGCCAAGGTAGCCGATACTTTTTTAGCATCCATTAAAAGTTTCGCTTTCTATCTTGGAATTACCAGCATCCATTCCAAATTAATTAGTGATTATAGGTTAAAGTGGAATTATTCTGACATGAACTTGCCTTAATCTAGTTTGAGTTAATGGAACTTGAGGACAGTTGTTAAATTAGTAAATGAAAGTTTAGTTTCTTCCAAATAACTTATGTAGAAACTGGGTTAGTTATTGAGCTGGAGACAAAAATTTTTTGAGGAATGGTGTCTAGAGAAGATTAGATAAACTCTCGAATGCATAGTTAGATAAAGATTTCGTTATGGATGGGAAACGTCTGGATAAGAAAACATAGCATAAAATGCCGCTATGATTTATAGGAGTAGGTGAAATAGACGATATTTCGAATAGTAAGCTTTATGATTGTTATTATTAGCCCTCTAGCTGACTTCGGGCTTCACAGAGAGAAGGAGGAACTTCAAAGTGGCGAAATGTCGAGAGGGGGGAGGGACAGAGTAATGATTCACAGATGCGACAGACAGACACAAAGACAGAGAAAAGGTAAGATGAGTACCATGGAAGGGGTCGAATATGACATAGAGTTTGGTCATGGTAGTTCGAGGTCAGAAGTCAACTACAGGTTTATAGACTTTTACCGTAAGAGTATACGTTGCCCTAGATGCACCACGTGGAGGCAAGTCTATCGCCCACCTCACATAAGATATAGAAAGGTCTATTTGGATGTATTAAATAGTGCAAAATATAAAGGTAGACTACCGTCACCACCCCTGTCATAATATCTATTCAATTCATAAACCTTATTGGATATCGAACGAACTTCCAAGGTCGTTACCTTAGCTCACTCTCTACTCTTTAAGACCAACAAACTCGGTGAATTGTGGTTGTTTTATCCCCAGGACATCAGAAAAAAGAGAATTCTTAGCAAATAACGGAGTTCTAAATGGGTAAATAGAATTGAACTTGGGTCTAATGTTCGGGAATATATGGATATTTTTCAACAAGTTGACTTCTTATAGGGCCATCTTTGAGAGGTATCTGAATCTGGTTGGCACTGACCAACTTTAATGAGTCAACTGTTTATTGGCAGAGCGTCAATTAGAATTAGAAAAATAAGCCAAATCCTCCCTGTCATTCTCCTTGCCCTCCTAACAACATTTAAGTTCAAGCAATAAGTGTTGCCAAAATTGGTGCAAAATCAATTAACATTTATTTTTTCATTGAATCAGAAAAGCGACCATTTCAATGAGGACAAAATATATGTCTTTCTGTCCGTTTTCATTGAATTTATTATTGCATAATTTTAAAATTATTTCCTTAACTGTAAGGCACCCAAGGTGACAGCATACTTGTAGACGAGATTTGCTCAGTCCAGATCTGGGTCACATGAACGCCTTTCTCAACTTGTGTTTGTCAGTATTTATAATATGATGACGGGGTGTGCGATAGACTTACCTCCATGTGGTGCACCCTGGGCAACGTATACTCATACGGCAAAAAAGTCTATAAACCGCCAGTTGACTTCTGACTTCAAACTGCCATGACCCCACTGTATGTCATATTCGACTTCTTCCACAGTATTCACCTCACCTTTTTTCCAACTTTGTGTCTGTCTCTTTTACATCTTTGAAACACCCTTCTGTTCCTCCTCCCTCTCGACTTTTTTTCCCAGTTTGATGTTCCTACTCCCCTCTGTGAAGCCTGTAGTCAGTTAAAGGGCAAATGATAACTATCAAAACGCCTGCCATTTAATATAAATAAATAATATGATGACTGAAGCGCTTTTGTTTCCAGATATCAGGAGTAGCGTTAAAATGATCGGGAAATTGTGATTATAGGCCACACAAAAAACAGAGATACATGCAAATCTGAATTGTAGGAGAGCAATTGAATTCGAGTAGCAGAAATTCCAATAGGTGGTGAAATAAGTGAATCAAAAAGGTGTAAACACTGAAGTTAACAAGGGTTTGAGTCTTGTCTCATTTGATTTTGAGAATTGGGTTGTGCTCTCTTAGGACCCAATTTGAGCTCTCCACTAGCACCACTTTTTTGGGCGTCTGATTATCTATGATGTCGCTTTCCACTAACCTGTTCAACTTGTCAATCACTATTTCTTTGCCAATATAAAGGGTGTCGCAAAAAAGATGTATACACGCTTAAAATAATTGCCAACATAGTGTTTATTATAATTTCATTATTTCAAATGTGTATCAAGTATTTACAAGTATCATTATATTGTTTATTTGTAAAGACGATGCTCTAGAACAAAGAGTACAGCATGTGCGAAAAGTAGTTGTTTCACGAAAGGTCGTGTGGAGTGACGAGGCCACATTCAAGTTAAATGGTTACATTAACCGCCTTGATTGTACCTATTGGGGACCTGAGAAGCCACACGTTACTGTCGACAGTTATGTCAATTTACTTGGAATTACAGTGTGTTGCGGCTTATCATCAAGATAATTTATTGGACCATTCCTTTTTTGAATCTACTGTAACCGGTCCAATTTACTTGAACCTTCTGCAGTAGACTGTTATGCCAAGCATTAGAGAAGGCTATGAAGATGAAGAGTTTCATTTTCAGCAAGACGAGGTACCCCCATATTACCATCGCGATGCTAGGTCTTTCCTTGATGAGGCCTTGCCAAACATGCAGTTGGATGAAGAGGTTTTGTTCTCGTTCAACAGACCTCAAAGTCCACGCTACGAAACCTGCAACAATAACTGAAATAAGAGAAACCATTGAGCATGAATGCGTCCAAATCTCAAGGGAATTACTTCATGATGTGTGTGTGTGATTCCATTGCTTGGCATTTTCAGCAGTGTCTGGGTCAAAATATTTTAAATGTATATACATTTTTTTGGGGGCACCCTGTATAACAAAGATTTATATTGCCTTAGCTGAGACTTATTTATGATTTATTTATTTATTCTTACTGACCTGTTGACCTCCGTTGATCTCATATGGCCAATGGTGACCATTATTTATCTTTAACCTTGTGCACCAGTTTTTCTGAAAAGCCTATCAGTTGAGTGGATTTGTCGATTCCGGTGTTCCTTCGCTTCGACTCAAAGCGAAGGGCTTTTACTCTGTTACGTGGAAACAAATATTGTCTGTTTATGAGAGAGAAGGCACGCATTTGGTGTGTTCATTCATCAATAGGGATTTCTTTTATATTGGTTAATCGGTATTTCAGTGTGTGTGTGTGTGTGAGCTATGCATTCATCCAAATACTTAGAATTTGGACTGTGGACAATTAACAAATAAAATGATTAGTGCAAAACGTAAGCAGTTAGAATTAACAATCAAGTATTTCGTTCTCTCTAGAACACGGAATACCTCTAATCCTATTTCACATTTTTTCGATATTAACGAAATGATGTACAAATACGACATTCGGGTGTGGGCACTTTTACAGTACTTGTGAAAATGCTTTGTGTTTTGGGGCTAGATTCAATTAAACTGGAATTTCAAAGATTTTTCGACACTTCTTGACTGTAATCTATTAAGCAATTGGAGCTTAACTATGTTAGTGGATTGCCACAGAAATTAGCCTCAACTTTTCCTCAGTGATCTCTACGGTAAAGTGGCCCAGTATGAAAAGGCTCAAACACAGTGAACTAAATTATCTCTGTGGAAGAGAAGCCGAGGTATACTGAGTAAAGGATCAATTGAATTTATGCCAACAACAAACAGGGATTCGTATACACAATTCGTATGAACCTTAACAGCTGATTGCCTGAGAAGTCCACTGTACGCCGCACCCTTCAAAATGATTGGGCGCGCAGTTTAATCATATTAGGAGTGCGAACTTCACACTATTTTTCAGAACTTTTTTGGATTTTAAAGGAAGCGAAAGTAGTCTTGGACAACAAATCATCATCAAATTGAAAATAAAATAGTCAAATCATTTATAACAATGTCAATATTTATCTGGAATAGTTATTTTTTCCTTTGAAAATGTTAAGCAATAATTTTTTTAATCAAGGCGTAATTAAATAGATATTATTAAGGCAATTAGGACTGACAAAATAATCATTACCGAGTATACGTCTTTAACCTTCTAATTTGCAATAAATGACGCCTAACTCGTACAACATAGCAATCTGTTGCTTGGTGACAACAGGAAAATATTACGCCCTTCTGACTAATACTTAGCTAATCAGTAATCAGCCTTGAAATTATTGTTGAGAGGTTAATTTCGCTCTTACTTTTATTCAGGAGTTTTGTTACTCATAGACGTTTCTCCTGATTTCGGCATTCTATAACCAGTATTACCCCACATAAAATGCGCAACTTGTAAATCGCAATTCGATTTGATTTTTTAGCCAATTAAAATTTGAGTTCAATGACTGAAATCGCTTTACCTGTCGGAAAGCATTTATAGGTGCAGAAGTGGGGATTGTTCAATGAACGACGTGGAGAGAATTTTCAGACGGAAGTTTTTAAGATCATCATTATAGCGTCAAAGTTCATAGCACATTTCAACTCCGGACCAGTTTATAAAAAGATTTCCACATTGCTTAATATGTCATGAGTTGATTCCAACTACCTAGGTGATTACACGCCCTTGGCATGGAGAATGTATTGACCAGTTGAATTAATTAATTAATTAATTGCTAGGACGTGCCAATCCGATCTAATGTTTTTCTTTCACTAACCAAGATAAGATAAGTTTGATATGCTAAGAGGAGTAAAAAAAGGTAAGGTGAGTTCTGTGGAAGGGGTCGAAAATGAAAACCAGGGGGGTCATGGCAGTTTGAAGTCAGAAGTCAACTGTCAGGTAATAGACATTTTTGCCGTATGAGTATGAGTATATGTATGAGTAATTGGATATTACATTTTTCATTACAGTAGTATGAAAATATATGTGATGGACTCCAACAACACACCTGTGATCATCGAGTGATGTGAATGGTCATGCACACTGAACACTTTGGATCAAGTAAAAGATTCGGAGAATACAATTTGCTCATAGCAAAAGGGAGGGCTACTCCTCAGTCCAAGAAATTCGATATTTGGGGTGTGCAATAGACTTACCACCACGTGGTGCACCCTGAGCAACGTATACTCATACAGTCTATTACCTGGCAGTTGACTTCTAACTTCAAACTACCCTCACCCCACTGTATGTCCTATTCTACCACTTCCACAATACTCACCTTACCTTTTCTCTGCATTTGTGTCTGTCTGTCTCTTTTGTATCTGTGAATCACTCTTCTGTCCCCCCCCCCTCGATTTTTTCTCACTTTGATGTTCCTCCCCTCTGTGAGGTATGAAGTCAGCTTAAGGGCTAATGATAACTGTCATAAAGCCTGCCATTTGAAATAAATATTTCCTATAACCTTAGATGCTGTAATTGTGGGTAATTTGAATAAACAAATAAATAAATTTCAATAAACTTCTAATATTGTTCCTTTTGGATTCTTTCACAAACAGAGATCAGATTTGCGAATTGGGAATTCAGCCTTTAGTACCACACCAGCAAAGTAACAACAAATGTGGCCGAATCAATATAACAAAGGCGGTGACAATGAATGGAAAGTCAAACAACTTAATAACAATGGGAAATTAACGAACAACCGGCAATAAGAGAAGCATTAATCTGAACCCCACGTTTGTCTAATATAATTCCAATATCAAATTTCATGTAAAGTATTCCAGATTGGTAGAATTTGACAATGTTGGCAATTTCAAGCGACAGTTAGAAAAATGGTAGATCAAGCTCTGCAAGTCGATATATAACATGGAAACAAAAAATAAGCAATATAATGTGAATGTTATTTAAAATGCTAATTATTACAAAACAGGAGAATAGTCAAAAGAATAAAGACAGGGGTTGGGGGATGTGCTGGCATATTTTCATATAAAAAATATTTTGGAAAATTCAATTGATTATTGAATTTCGTTAAACATATCTTTTCTACCCAATCTTAGCCGAAAGAAATGATTTGAACGAGCCTTGAACCCGATGTCATGAACGGCAGGATACTACACGGTGAACTATGCTCTCGAAGTGAGAATGGATGATTACTTGCTTCTGGATTGAAAGAAAGTGGGATTTATGGTATTCTGACTTCATTGCCTATTCGTACTCGACTTTGCCTCCTGCTATATGAAATGCTGAACTCCTTGGAAAACCCTAATTTTAACAGAAACTATTCTTTGGGTTTCGTCATAAGATTTTTCATTTCAATTCTTCACATTATTTACATTTGTATTACAATATTTTCCCATTTAACAGGGGGCGTTTGAACGGGTTTTAAAGACATTTCATGCAAGTTCGATTTTAGAGAGCAAAATATTGGAGTATTTAAAAACTATCTTCTATTCTTCAAAAGCCAATTCTTTCTCTACAAATGACAATGCCGACAAAAATTTGGATTTGTAATTTTGCGACTTTCCCATAATATCAGTGGTTCACATGTTATGGTTGGGGAGGTTAATGAAATGCGGTTTTCGAAATGACATAATTTCTTGGAAAATAGGTTACATCTTTTCCTGAGAGAATCGTATATTAAAGTGCCGACATTTGTGCAATACTTGACAAATAATTCGTTCTTGGGGGAATGAATGCAAGACAAATTGGAAGTAGAAATAGACAAATTACCGAAGTTAGAAAAGATCGCAGATCGCCTAATCCAAGCTATACAAGGTAATCAAAATGTACAATGTGGGAGATTGTCAAGAAGAGAATTTTGAGATCTGTGATAATTTCAGTGAAGTTATAAAATGCAAAACCAGAGGATGGTAGTTAGGATGAGGTCAAATATATAACTCGGGTTTCACATCAGGATGACCGTTGGTTTTACTCCGAAGAGCGGCATCAGCATTTGGGATTTGACAATTACCAAAAGCTTCATCTGTATCATAAGCACTTCTGTAACCCGCTCGTCTGTGCCGACAGCAATAGACGATTATGAATATAAGGATTACAAGAAGAACAAATGCTATAACTAAAATTGAAATAGAATTTATTAATAAAGATAAGTAACAATAGTCATAAATTCGAACTATAGAAATACAAAGACAAACATTTATAGTTAAATAGACTATATATCTCTATTTATGGGTTTAAAAATAATATAAATAATCACAGCATACCGCCAACAGCTATTCCAGTGATCGCTGCAGTGGATAGGGTTCCTGATGCTGGTTTTAAATAATACTCATTGAATGCAGATAAATAAGAGCTATGTGGCTGAAGAATAAGCACCTGTGAAGACATTCCTCGAAAAATATATTAAACGTTGCGCTATTTATAAGTTTATATAATCTGTTAAGTAAAACTACTAAAGGACGTTGAACAAAATGACTCATTTAAGAAAAATAAACTTATTAATCAACATTTTATGTCAAATAATTTGATATTTTATTTGGTCTCTTAATCGGGAAAATGTTTTTTGTGAAGGACATTTATTATTTATAAAAATTTATTTGAAATGAATCACTGTTTTAATATTTGTGGTATTGCACATTTATTAACTATGCAGTAACAAGACTAAATTTTTTGTGACTTTTTATCTATTATTTTTTTACATAATTGTTGTTTATTTAATTTTTATTATTCGTTTATTATCACTTCTTCTAATGTCTCCATTAGCAGTTGCAGAATTTACATGATTTTTAATGAATTTTCATCCACAGTGATGGAATTATTATCAACTAAACGGTCGATAGTAACTCTTATCACAAACAAATATCGTTATTGACAACTTGACTAATTAGTGCCACACATTTAGAACCTATTCGTTCAAGTTTCCAGATATTATAGTTCTTTAGTTGCGTGAACCAATTGTCCCTATTTTACACCACAATAAAATAGTAACCTCGTACTTTAAATCTTCTTATTTATTTAACTTTTCGCTAATGCATTTTATATGTCAATTTTTTGTCTTGATTTGCTACGTGAAATATTTTCTGAACTTCAATTAATTTTAAACCACTTTTATCCCATTTGTCCACTATATCCTTCAATAAAATCATTTTCCAATTTTGCTGTTAAGAATACATCTAGTTCACGCGATTTTACTTAGTTGTGTATGTTCAAAAACAAATTTGCTGAGGAACTGAATATCTTTCGCATTCAAACCGAAGCTTTAGACTATCTTCTTATTGTCTTGCCACAGACAGTAATTGTCAGTCGATACTTAGTGACCAGAGACAATTAGATTTCGATGACATTCGTAGAGCTCCAGTAGTGCGTGAACAGATGCCTGTGAAGTCGCTAATCCTCACAAAAATGACTTTGGGGATCAAATACGACCGACTTCTTCCAAAAGAATGTTTGTATATAAGCCCAGATTTCTATCAATAGGTTTAGCTGATATTCCTTGTTATTTCCAAACTTTTCTAGTGAAATGAATGACTTGAATCATTCCATCTTTGTGCACCCAGTCCATGACATACAAATTCAAAATAAGGTTAGGCAATGTGCATGAAAATGCCGTATTGCCACTTCAGTCACTGATGAATATACAAAATGTAGAGTTGGTATTGCCTACTTAAATCCAGAGAAATGATTCACTATAGAAAAGATAATTAAACTTTTGACTTATTGAAATAAAATTATTTTAATCAATTTTCATCCGACTTGAAACTTCTGAAAGGAAATACTTTGTGAATCGTCATGTATCAAATTAGTGTAATTTATACATACATCTTACTTATCTATTATAATTTCCACGTAACATAACAATTTGCTTTAATTATTAGGCATGTGTTTGCTTACTCCTCTACCCTTAATATTTTTTTTAATTTAATGCATCAGATCGAAAAATTTGTTTATGAGGTAAGTTTTATTTAACAATTTAATTTGGGCCATATGACAGCGAAATTGGAAGCCGACTGACGATACACATCCTCTGATGGAACCTTAATGCAGAAATATCTTCAAACTTCATCTATTTCACATACCGGCAACTGCAATTCGGCGATAAGAGGAATTCTTACCTTTTGAATAGACCAACTTTAATCGACTTAATGATGGCATCCTTTCCATTTTTTCTGCAAGGCATACATAATTACCCCGAACATTTATTTATCACTACTCTTTTATAGGTTTAGATTTATAATACTCTTCTAGAACCTAGAATGGGCAATACCCTACAATATTCCTCTTTCACATACCGGAATAGTTCTTTCATAACCAAAGCTTCATATGAATGGCAAGCTTGACGAATGAAAGTAACAGAGGTTTGAAGATCCAACCACTTTGGTCAATTCTTTTAAGTCAGGATATGAAATCAACACAAGGAAGGGTCTTGGAAGCAGAAAGCTTGTCTCTATCTCTAGCTGCCTTGTTTCAGTAAATCTAATACTTGCAACTAAAAATTGTTAATGCAAAATATGTAGAGAATTTTAAAATCTCATCTAATGCATCCTCTAAGGAGGACCAAATTTAAAAGTTTATGAAATATCGGAGAATTTCCTATACAATATCATAAATGTTTAAAAAAATATTTTTGTTTACTTTCCGTTGTGAATTACAACAGGGTGCTAGAAGTACGTCAACTATTACGCATTGCAAGTTAATTAACTGAAAAAGGGTAATAATTAAATTCGTTTCTATTTTTCATATTCGTCTTTGGGGATAATTTTATTAAAAGTTGCATTAAGAAATATTTGTATTTTTTTTGTCTATACTACTAATCAGCCGTAATCGAACTAAAGGTGGGGATATATGTATTTACAATAAGATGGGTGGCACGCGCATCTTTTGATCCACTCCAGATTATGCTGCACTAATCGACCATCAGAGCAGCGAAAACTAATTCGTGCCGTTTTGGTGAGTATTGGTACGCAACAGCGGGCTTCGGGGTTATCACAAGGTGCGCAGTACTTCGGACGGTACTTTCGGACACCTTCGCAAACAACGATAGACGGTGCTTTACTCGAGGAGTCGCCTGTTATACCTTGCTTTCCACTGCTTGTTGAAACCTGCCTCGTCCCGTTGTCTACGATGACAAGCCGGAATGTCTGCGGTTGTCTAACTCGTTTTGTGGGAGCGCAGCGACGAGACGGAATCTTTTAAAACAGAAGAAGTTGCAAATATATTGTAAAAAAATGCACAAACTATTTTAATATGAAAACAACATGACAGTAGCCATGCATATTCATACCCTGTGATAACTTTTTAATAATGTGGGGTGTGGGATAGACTTACCTCCTCGTGGGGGACCCTGGGCAACGTATACTCATACGGCAAAAAAGTCTATTAACCGGCAGTTGACTTCTCACTGTATGTCATATTCAATCACTTTCATAGTACTCGTCTTACCCTATCTGTGCCCTGGTGTTAGTCTGTTTCATTTACATCTGCGAATCACTCTTCTGTTCTCCCTTCCGAATTCTTCTCATTTTGATGTTCCTCCTCCCCTCTGTGGTTCCCCCTCTTGAATTTTTCTCACTTTGATGTTCCTCCCCTCTGTGAAGCCACCAGAAGTCAAATAAAGGGCTAATGATAACCATCAAAACGCTTTAACTAAAGGGCTAGTGACAACTATCAAAACGCCTGCCATTTTTTATAAATAAATTAATGTTTTTAATAATATTGTTGCCATTACATAAAAAAGATATTTTTTTTCGCTGATCTGACTTAACGGTATAAATATTTAAAAGTTAAATATATAGTAAGAAATTGTTAATAAAATGATCCAGTATTTAGGCTCATTCATACCTCTTTACAGGGTTTCCAATGACAAAGTTGAGTATCTGTCTGATTGCGGCATTCTGTGTTGTTATTTGATATACGGAAGGATACTCCAAGACCGCAGGTTTTGCTGCAGGGGGTCCACTGGGTTGTCATAGGGGGCTGAGATTTGCACAAACTTTCTGTAGGCGGTCAAAATGTCAATTAGTCTAACAATATGCCAATAATTTCGTGTTTTCATTATTTTATTGATCTGTTGCTAAAACGATAGGCTAAAATCATTAACCATGGAAATGCGGATCGATAGAAACTAAAAAAAAGAGAAGTCAGTATTATTTCAATTTCTTTTAATGCAATCAGAATTTAATATTTGAACATTTTCTTAACGCCCGTGATAGTTATTATTTTATCGCATTAATTGGTTTCGCCTCTCATTATTAGCCGGTAAAAGTGTGAAGGTTTCTCGAGTTAATGCTAAAATTGCGGCGTTTGTATTGTTTTGAATGATAGGCTTCATTTTTTAATGATTAATTATTAAACTAATGCAGATAAACTCTTATAATGAGGGAAGCGACCGATAATCCGCCCCCCCTTCCTCCCTCTCCTCCACTTCGACTCTCTGAAATGAACTCCACTATTCCTGACAATCGATTGACAACATATTACCGTAAACACCACCGTTAACAGTAGGAGGACCTCTATTTACAGGTTCAAATTCTATCATGATTGAGCACTTTGACTTCCCCATAGGCATTATTGCTTAGCACAATAGCAAAGGAATCTCTGATTACGATAGCATTATATACAAATTAAGGCACGTATCATTACCCAGGCGAATGTTATTAATTCTTTATATTCACGTTTTCCAAAAGGTTGCAATTCTTAAATTAAAAAATACGTAAGTTTCAATATATATATATATATATATATATATATATATATATATATATATATATATATATATATATATCAAAATGAAGTCGTATACAATAAGCAAGAGTTTGGAACATATTTTTGCAAAAAACTGAAAAACTTGTCTTAAGTGATCGAAACAATCTTGTGTGTTCTCGTACCTTGGACAGGAGGTTGGTAGAGAGTATTTACATGAGCTTGTCCACAGGAGTGGCAGTTTCCATCGCAGACATCTTTGCAAAGAAGTACACCTTCATCACAGAGGCACTCTGTATTGCAATCGGGATGGTATGATTCCCCATGTTGAAGAATCGTGTTTACTGTCTTACACGACCTCAAGCCACGTTTCAAGTGCTTAACAAAAGGCCAAAATTGAAATATTTGTTGCACAACTATTGATTCATGGAAAGTCACCATTAACTTGTTTTTTTTTCAATTTTCTCTCGAATCATGTATTATCACATTTAACCCACTAAACTAAAGAATCCATTTTAGTATTTGCTTGTTAAATTGAGGGAAAATTAATTTTTAAAAATTAATTTCAATTAAAATGCTAAAATTTGAACTTATTGGCAGTAAAATAGTTACGCGAAAATCGCAAAATTCGCTGCAATTTACCCTATTAGTAAACAAGTCGATATTCATGTTCCTGATATAATTTTGTATTGAAGACTAAAAATTTCTTGTTTTAACTACTAAATTTGACATAAGATGTTATTTTTTAAATCCTCGGATACTTTAATTAGATATATTCTACCGATCATCAAGAAATAAGTGGGTTAGGAATCAACGAAGACTATTACGTTACTACGCATATCCAGTAATAAATTTAATTGGTTAGTCTCTATTAATTGAAATGGAATCTGAATTCTGATTAACTACGGTGCATGTCGATATTTTGATTTGTACAGTAATTCAGTGGCAAAATATAAAACAATACTCAGTGGAAAATAAGGAAAACTGTTTGAAAGTGAAAGAATATGTAATTTTGGCGGCTTTCTAACTACTAGAGCCTGTGTGATCAAGTGTATTAACCGAGGGAGTCATCTTACCTGCTGATTAATGTATCCATAGGATATATTCCTTAAACATAGTATCAAACATAGGACAACTGCTGTAGTGAGAACAGGTTTCATTATAAGTAAAATGACTTCAAATGTGGCCCAGAAAATCCCCTTCCAGGAAAACGCCTCTCCAATATAATCCGAGATGGGGAGGGGTGCACCACTTTATTGTAGCCAATCATACGATAGAGTGAGCCGAGTAGTATTAGCATCAAGGAAATGCATTTCCTACCTTCATAAACACGCGATTCTGTAATTGACTGAATGTCTTTTTCCATGCCTCCCCCCTCCTCCCCCTCCTCCCCCTCCTC
>UZAE01000555.1:0-21421 GCA_900617975.1 Rodentolepis nana | reverse complement strand
TCAACCCATATGCCCCCTTTGTAACCTACAGGAGGAAATGGAGAAGACCCACCTGATTCGGTGTCCAGCCCTAAAGACAACGACGGTAAGCCAGAGATACTGGGAAGCAAGAAGACAGCTAATGAACTGCTATTAATTAACTGCTATATACGTACCCCCCCCCCATCCATGGGGAAAGCTGAAGTCAAAGTTTAAGGGCTAATGATAAATATTATAAAGCCTGCCATTTGAAAAAAACTTTTCCAGTAAGTTTATTTCTTCCACTTCCAGTGTCACTGTTCCATCGACCTGATAATATTTTGCGGTTAACTTATTCAACAAATTTTGACATTTTGAAAATTTACTTCAAGTAACACTCTTGTCAATATTTGATTGCTTAATAGAACGTGAGGAAAATTCGCACTTTTAAAGGCCACAAAATGAAAATTTTCAAAACTCCAGTAGAGAAATAAAAATAAATACAATTCATTTTAGAGTGTGATATTCAGGATCCCTGACCTCTTTACCTGTGCAAAATTAAAATGACCACCTTCATAAGAATCTAAAAACACAAGGTCAAATATAGGACTCCAGTTCCGGTTAAATTATAAAATACCGCGTCCTTTTTAAAAAGTCCATTTTTAATATTTGTCGCCTTAATTTGACCTCTTTTATTAAATTTAAAATCTGTCTTTTACTTGAAATGGTTCCTCTGAAGGTATGCTTTTGGATGCGCTTTCACATAGGAGTTCGCAAAATTTTATGTGCAAAATTTTACATAGTTAATTTGTCCTTGTCAAATTCCCATATCCAGCTGAAATCCATAATAATAATTTATTTTACAAAGTGTAATTACGATTTTACGATGTTGAAAGAAAATATAATTTGGCTTTCAAGGGTGGTGTGTCATTTAACGCCTGAATAGATCTAAAACGGAAAATTTGAAAGGAAAGTCTTTTGAAATCAATAATTAAGTAATCAATTTTAGAACTAGAAATTTCATTAGAATTGTCTTTTAAAACTGTCGGTAATTTGTATTTTAAGTCAAATTTTGATACTTTTCCATTTTGTGAAAATCTGTGTTTGAATTATCTCTAAATTTGATTTCCGTGCAAGTAAAACTATATGAAGCAGACAAAAAAAAGTCAAAAATCTTTTAATTTAAAAATATTCGTCTGAACCACAATTTCTTCAGTCATATTTAAATGACGTTCCCATCTTAATAATAATCACCATAATCACTAATTGAAATGCGCTCCATTTATGTATATAATTTGTTGGAAAAGAATGGAACATTTTTTAGCTGTTGTAAATTCTAATTAACCAATAGATTGGTTAACCAAGAACGGATTTATTTGAGAACTGCTCAAGAGTTCGTTGATAAAATCAGAAGTATCGTGAAAGGCAGATGTCTATCTTGCTCTTCATATTTTACTGATGAAGAGATGATCAAATGTGTCACAGTAACTCCGTTTCCAGAGAACGAGAGAGTGGAGATAGGGACTAAACCAGATAAGATAAATTAGTAGCCAGATATATATTTTCAAGTTTATGAGATCAATATGAACCACCAATTGTGACCAATTGTCCGTTTAAGAAGGATACGATTTTTCAGACAGCAGTCTAATCGATACACGACCCTGGCTGAGGCCCTCAGGTCTTGATTAGCCATATTTGTATCTTTAAGTAGCGAAGCAACAATGTACTGTTGTGGAAGGAAACTCGATGAAACATCAATAGACCAATTGAACCTAGCAATTCAACTCATTTTTATCGCTTAAACTTAGTTCTTCCCTATTTGCATATGTTTCAATACCCCCATTCTCTTATTAATGAGTGATTAATTGTGCAATACTATAATAAGCAGGCGCATTTAGTACTCATTAGAACCTTGCCCTTCAAATTATGAAATAAATCAATTATTTAAATTCACTTATAAAACTTGATGCAAATGATTCATTGACACATTGATACTTTATTTAATATTTTATATCAACATCGCAATTATCTTCTTCTATGTACTACGAACTCCTATACAGCAAGAACATACGTACTGAATAATCATTATTATCTGCTAAATAAAAAGACGCCTATCTCAATTTTGAGGAGGAAGCGAAATTGTATAACGAAAGATAGAGAGCTTCAAAGTAGCCATGGAATCAAATTGTACCATATTTAACAAAAAAGGTAAATTTATGTTCATTGGTATCGTTTCCTGATTTACGGAAAATGCCTTTCTACAGGGTTTAGTACTTTTGATTACTGTTTAAACAAGATGGTAGTACGAGCCACTTCATGTCAGTAGATTAATTAAAAATTACGAAACTAGAGCTCTTCTTCAAAAGAAATGCAAAACATTATGTTTTTAACTCAGTGCGGTTGGGGGCAGCTTGCTGTACACTTCATGTTAGTTAAATATCGAAGGAGTCAGCTGACCAACGAGGAAAAATAATTTCATTTTCCAGACAATACCGTCCATTTACATTCATATATATATATCTATATATTCAAGTAAATATAATGATGCCATAATAAGCAAATTTTGAATAAGGCAAATTTATTGCCCAAGTATAAATTAAAAATGATTTCCAAACCAGTTTCGGATAGTGAAGTCTGGTTAAAATGTATTGGTCTTATTCTAAAATTATTAAAATCTTTGTTTTCTTTCTTCGTGAATTAGAACGGATGTAATGAACATTAATCACTGAAGCGACCCGTTAATGGCGTTATTTAACTTTAACGGACTCAAAAGATGTTAATTATTTAGACTATTTGAATTCAATGACAATTTACTATGCTCTGGCAAATATGAGTTTGATTTCAAGTTCCACATCTCTAAATAATAAAGTTGCCGCCTAGAAATAAAAGCAATATATGAAAATTTAATTCAGGTGAGGCAAATTAATCTCTGGAATGTTGCATGCAATTTGCTCATCTGAGCTTCAAAGACATTTTGGGGGGTTTGTGGGGGCTGGTTTCCATGAAACTGCATGAATTAATAGAATGTCTTCAACGCCAGTCTTCATTATTTTTACACAGTATGTAACATGGTAACGAAGTTCACAGAAATTAACATTAAATAAACTTTACCTGCTAATCAGTGATCCTTTTATAGCAGTGACTGTAATGGTGCTCAGTAGATATGAAGACACATGAGTTTTAAAAAATAAAAACGACTTCCCAGGAATTTGCACACAGAAACAAGTATTTTTCAGAGATAGGAGTTATTCAAATGCATGTTGACAATTTTACTTAAGTTTTCAGCCTTGAATACTTTAATAAAATTGCATATAGTACTATTAAAAGGATATTTTCATGCACTTTTGATTTTTGTTCTTTACGCTTGGACTCAAAAGTAGGCAAGATAGATGGCAATCATTGCACTTTCCTAAAGATCATTTCTGTGGGCTCTGTGTGCACGGATATCGTGCACCTTTGCCTGCTTACAATTTTTGAGTTTCAATGTTCCTTATTTACTCAATTCTTTATTTTGTACATATACAAACTATTGAGTTAAAGAAAAAATGTTATCATCTCTTGGCGTCAATGAAGGCTTCAACAATAGAGATTGTTTGATAAATTTGATTATTTTATAGTTCCGTCAGAGTATTAGCAGCCGATAGGCTTAGAAACATAAACAGTGATAATGAGTTTAAAATCATCATCTTTATCAAATTGTTATAATTAATTAGTTGAGGTGAGATACAATCACATTCACTGTAATTGGACAAAAGAATGCAAGCGAGACTGTTTGTATTTCAATCGTTACCACTTAAAATCATATGTTACAGCGGAGGCTCGTTTCTGGTCACTATTGGGGAAACATCTATGAAGCCAGCAGCACGCCCAGGTGCCGTGTAGAATAGCTTGTTTGGAATGGCTTCAGGGGTTGAGTTGAAATAATTCTTTGCGACTGTTGCCATGAATTGGTGAATATTACTCTCCGAAACCAGAGAAACGACACAGCCACCCCACCCAGCCCCTGTTAGTCGACTTCCATAGCTTCCAGCGAAGCTAGAGTTCGGGAAATAATTTTAAGGCATTATAATTCAATAGTACTTTATCATATTCCTTCCTTTACCAACTTCCTTTAAAAATACAAAATTTCATTTAAAATTTTGTTTTTATTAACAATTGTGTATTCGAAAAAATGATTACTACGTGCGCGCATAGCTGAACAAAATAGTTATAACGGTTGTTAGTTATATCAATATATTTCTTTAACATTTTATACAAATTAATTCCATTGGAAAATGCTGAATATAAAAATAACTCTAATGGACTTTATTCCTATGTATCCAGAGGAATGACTCTCAATTATCAAGTCAAAATCTATTTTCCTTCCTGAAAGGATGCTTTAATAGAAACCGCAAGTTAAAGTTTTATTCCGTTGCCAATCATTGGAAATTATTAATAATTGTATAGATAAACTAACTTTTGATAGATGACATATTTTCATCAGTGATAGAAAAGCCTAATAGATTGATCTAACGAAAAATGGTTGTTAAAGAAACAAGAGATCATCAATAGTTTATTAAATTATGTTCCATATTTGCGTTAGCAAATAATCGAGAAAAGAAAGTCAGCAACCTACAAGGTTTTAAAAGACGAGCAATGAGTGGAAACTCATTCACTAAACAAATGCCAGCATTTTTTTGATTTGTAAACAAAGTGGGTAACAATTTATTAAAACTAATATCGAATATTGAAATAATCAAGATGCTATTCTTTGAATTGAGGTGATACAGTATCTCTTCAATTTATCCATCTGTCAACAGTCCAGTTCTTAATGAAGCTCATTTTACACGTGTTCATTATAAAGGCGTCTCACCTAGAATTTTCTCGTCTAACAAATCAAAAGTACATTGAAAAAACCAAAGAAAAAGGATGACCTTGAGAATTACAAAATAGTTCAATAAGCGTTTCCGACTTCTATAAACCGAATTGTGAATATATACCGTCCTTATAGCCCGTCTATGGACTTCAAGTCAAAAATTACTGAAGTGATTAAAATTAATGATCTACGAAGCTCTTCACGGAAATCACTCAACCAAACCAATTTTTTCCTTTTTCTGAAACTGTCATTTACCGTGGTGATGTGAAAAATTAGGCAGATTTACTACCAAAGCGATTGTGAAAGCCAATTACATCCATAAATTTTAAATCACTTTTAGGTTGGAAATATAAGATTAATGGCCTGACTCTATTACGATCCTAACCGGTATCTGCTAAATGTAAAAAAATTGCAACGTCTGTTCTGATGGCATGAGGTGACTGAATGTTTAGATGATATGTGCGCCAAAGTGTTAATTAGCCTTTGGAAAAGCAGATAATTGTCTGACGAAATTTCCAGAAACACCGTTTCTCTTAGCGTTTTATATTATATTCTTTTCAAGTCCCTGCTCTATCATAGGTCCACTCTTACTCACCCGACCTCTATGCAACTACCACTGTCAATTAAAAGTATTAATAAGCACCCCTTGCACACTTCCGAGCTCAGAAAAATAAAACACGGACTTATTTCTTAAATTTAAAATTTAAATTTTACAAAACTATATTTAAACCAAATAGCAGGCCCTTTAGTTGACTTCAGACTTCACAGAGAGGAAGGAACATCAACGTGAAAAAAGTCGAGATGGGGGAGGGGGACAAAAGAGTGTTTCAAAGATGTAAAAGAGACCGAAACAAAGGTATAAAAAAGGTGAGGTGAGTACCGTGTAAGTAGTTGAATTTGACATGCAGTGGGGTGGTGGTAGTTTGGAGTCAGAAGTCAACTGCCGGTCAATAGACTTTTTGCCGTAAGAGTATACGTTGCCCAGGATGCACCACGTGGAGGTAAGTCTATCGCGCATCCCATTTTACAAAACTAACAGTATTTCAGCTACTTGATCAAGCACTTTATTGCCCCTTCAAACCCAATTCGGTTTTGAGAAATTAGTGCCTTTATATCGGTTAGACCGACTGTACTTTCTTCACTATAGTTGAATTTCAAAACGATCCTACTCCCATTTGGAGGCACAGGGTTCTAAGTCATGCCTTATGTGAAAACACAAGAAAACCGGGCAGAAGATGAGAGGTTAAATACATATATTAATAATACAGTTTAATTTAAAATAAAGGTTACACAAACTCTAGTCTGTATGTATTTCAAATTTCTATACGAAAATGCCTTGAATCATACTCACTACTCTCTACGGCAAAATATTCTCAAAGATGTGGCGGAAACAGATGTATATCAAGTGTAGCATTTATTAAATTGAGCGATTATGAATAGCTGATTGGCTGAGAAGTCCTCTACACACACCACCATACTCTCCTGAATGTTCGAGTGCGCATGAGAATGCTTAGTTTATTCCAGCTGCTTGTGTTCGCTCCACATAAGTAGAATAATTTAAAAGGATCAACAACTTCTTCAAACATATTTTGGGATAAATGGATATTTTACGCCTTCAGATAAGGATTTATTTTTTAACAGGTCAAAAATTGCGCCATTACATGCAGATTAAAATAATTTTAAAAAGTTATCATAATATTCCTTTAATGGGATTTCAAGCTGAAAGATAATGAACTAATTTCTCATAAAAAGAACAAAATAAAAGTGATAACAAGGTTCATTTCAATTTCAAGTCTTCGCACACGATCAAGTGATGCATGAAATAAACAGTTTAAAATATAAGGGAATAAAGATGAAAGAAAACATGGAAGAAAATGAAAAAAATTGCATAGAGGATAAATAACATTATAAAAGAGGATAGCAGTATCGACTGCCGTATTCTATTTTACATAAATGATTGAAAAACTTACTCTAACTTGCAAAGTGTTAGTACTTCTCAAGAACCGAGTGATAAAACCACCGTTATTAGCCATTTGTAAGGAATTTCGATACATATGGCTATTAAAGTATCGTCTGCGATTCATCATAACCTCATATAAAATAGCTATTTAAGCGGTAATTTTTACCGTTAAATAAAATATATGGCAAATATATGAAAAATAGGGCACTATAAAGAAATTTTAAGGTGGAACTTTATTCATTTTATTTCCATATTGTACTTCTAAAAATTCTATTTTAATAAAACGCAGTATTTACAAATAGAACCATCTCTAGATTATCAAACAGAGTTGCTCCTTCCATGACACAAAGAATTTGCCTTCTTAAAAAAACAAATAAACCACGAATTGTTGGCTCCAAACAATTATTATTGAGCCTTGAAATGCTAAAATTATGCAAATTTTATAATCTGGCGAATATAAAATTTGGAAATTTCAGATTCCGTCTTAATGCCAACAGACAGCTACGTAACTGCAAATGTGCGAGAGTGCAGAAAATATCCTTTAATAATTGGGTTGCCTTAAAATGTGCCTTTTAATTCACTCTCAAAGACATTTAAAGGAGTTACGAAGCGTGGATTCACAAATGAATCAGACAATAAAATCGATGACATAAATAAACGTTTCATGTAAAAGCATTATCCCTTGTCATAAATTGATTCAAAACAAAATTATTATTTTCAGATCGTTAAGTTTCCAGATTTTTCTATCCATAATAATTTCCCAATTCAATCAAAATTTACATTATTTTTCAAAATCATGAAATTATAGTTTCATTGATTCAATACAGATCGATATTGGTTGATATCTATCTCGTCTCCTATATATAGAAAAAATATTCCATATTCTCTGCATCTAGTTTTTCTTTAAGTTTTAAGAGAGTGTTGTGTAGCATTAATGATTCGCGCATTTATTTAGAAAATTGACGTTAAGACTAGACATGTTGACATGCCGTAACATACGTGCAAATCTTGACAAGTCGATCGAGTTCAGGACAGGAGCAGTCGAATAAATCACGACATGAATGATGGCTCTCATTCATAATTTCTCCAAGCTTGCGCAGAACTTGATCCGCCTCACCGGGTTCATATTTTTCCATGGCAGCCATTTCACAGAGCCTCTTGAAGTTCAAAACTCTTTGCGCTTCGGAGTAACAGTGCATAGATCGGCGTGCAGGAATTGATTCAGCTAACGGAAAAAATTCTAGTTGTAGAGGTGCGTTTAATACAGAAATAATATTCAATTATACAAAATTACATCTTGCAAGTTTTCATGTAGAAATTTACTAAATAGCTTCTATAAACTTTCACTGATTTCATTCATGATTCAGACAAGGTAAACTATATTGATGCGTGAAAAATAACAAGTGCTGCAAGATGCTGAAAAAAGGGGTAAATGATTCTAGCAGAAAAATTTGTTGAAAACCTTGTAATCAGTAAAAATTTAACAATATAATACACAAGTAGTTGTCAGGTCTCTAAAGCCCGACAAGATCTAACTTTTTAGAATAATTGTTGCCATCAAAATTCAGTAATGGAAGAAAAGATTTTTAACTTGATATTATTACCGAATTGAAATAAATCGCATATGCAAATACGTTCTTGACTAATGATGCAGACTTCAATTCACCGAGGAGTTTATTGAGCTACGAACAAGATTTCTCTAATAGGTAAATTTATGAAGTTGGGCATTGTTAATGCAATATTCATTTCAATATTCTCCATAATCTTATGGATATTGCATATTGCAGTCATTCATGTTCTGAAGCAGTCCACAAAACACTCCTTATAATCCTACCTTGCCGCGATTAAAGCGAATTGAATTGAATGGTTAGCCTATTCGTTTACTGCTAAAGTTTTGAATTACATGGGTACGACTTTGATTATTTATCAAGAACAGACAGTATATCTGAATATGGACACGGTAATATAGTGATTATTCATTCTCATTCATCATAAATTATAATTAATCCCTGCCAATAAAAAAGGGAATTATTATTTGATATCGGAAAACTTTTGTATTTGACAGTTAATAAAATCAAAGAAATGGGAAAATAACAGGAATGAGCTGTAGGGGAAAGAAGCTCATGTTATTCCTGCATTGAGGTGAGTAAATGTGAAATGCATAAGCTTCATCATTTCAAAATTTAGTGTGACAATGCTCAGATAATATCAACTTTTGGCAAAATCGGATAAAGACTCACTCGACTCCTGTTAGTTTGTGCTCTACTTAACAATATGGAACATCGTTAATTATAGTCAATTGATTTATTGGAAGCTTTCATTAATACCTCAATCATACAATAATTTGATTCATTCGTTTCTTATCAAATAACGCACCTCTGAGCAAATAAAATAGGTCACTCCTTGTGAAAAGTTAAAATAAGTTAAATGATATTTGTGGACTATTTCCGCAAGAATGAAACCGGTTGAGCTGTATAAATTATATGTCTGGAGATCATCTTACCTAAAGCATTTGGAAAAGCCTTCATCCAAGGTGACTGATCACCAACCATGTCAATTGGTCTTTCTTTGGCATAATACCTCTGAACGTCAAATAGGGTTATGGTTTCTTTCCTAAATTCGGGCTTCTTTTCAAGATTGTTTAACAAAATCTGAAATAAATTAAGAAATTTATTAGTTGGATTAGTTTCGATTTCTTAGAGCTTTCTAGTATCTTTAACTTCGTTTATTTGGTATAGAGAAAAGGTTTACGCCCCTTAAAGAATAACTGATGAAAATCCGCAGTTTACAGTTTTGATACTTTTAGACTGCCTTTATTCCTAATGATATTGGAAATTCACAAACGTTTGAGCTGTTTATACGTAACAGGTGAAAGATTTGTTGCGCACATTTCATTTTAATACCGTTTGAATAGATAATAATTGATTACGGGATTTTTCTAGTGTATACGCATCACCAATAATGTTTCATTGATTTTCCTGATCTTATACACGAAGCATGTGAAACTTCGCTTTGATATATTAACACCTCTTCATTTTACACCCTGAGTTAGACAGACCATTTGCATAGCCAATTGAATGCACGCAGCAACAGTCCTCTTCAAAACTAATTGCAAAAAAGATAACTCGAATATATTTCACTTAAGAATTCCACCTGATAAAGTGATACCACACCTACACCATCATATCCTCTTCCAAACTATCTACACACCTTACTCCTTTTCAAGCTCTGTTAGTTGTGCTAAGTGGCTTATTAAAAGTCGGCTTACCAGCGCAGCCTCTCTGCATTGGGACACTCTGGTATTATAGTCGGGTGTGGCCGCTTTATTCAAACGAACTCCACAATCCGCAATACAAAAGACACCACCTTTGGGTATCAGCACTGGTGTTGTCGTTAATAGGGGCTTTGTAAATTCAATCATCATGGCCTATAAGGATAGAAAATGACTGAATAATACATTCTTTCAATCGAAAACGCATGTTAAGGAGTTTGGATGATAATTCAAAAATGGACTTAAATGGCACATAGTTTGCCCAATTGCGCATTTATGTTTTCCACAATTACACGTTAATAGCCATTGCCATTATTTTAAGTGTTCATTATAAATTAATATCATTAATTTTGATAAATAATTTCTATAAAATCTTGCAAAAATGATCAAATATTAAATTCTATAACATTTTAAATGAGAGTGCTGTTGAATCTTTAGAAAAATTAAATTTGCTTTATCAACGGACATAAAAATGCAAATAGAAATTTTATATTCCTGATATTGGCATATTCAGTATAGCATAGTATCAAAATCGGTGTCTTGTAAAAAGCTCATAAAAGTTTAAGTTTAAAAAAAGTGAATAAATTAAAAATATGTGGTTTGAAAGAATTATTCTTACGCCCACATGCACATGATATCTTGTGATCAAAATTGTTGATTTTACTTGTTGAAGATACAGAAGCTCTCAAATTCTTCGTTTATCGGCAGCTCATCTAACTGTTCAAGCTACATCCTTCCTCTGATCTCTGATCCCTCTTGCAGTGATTGGTGGTCCCTACATCTTTGATTTCTCTCGTTTCTGTTTTTATGTGAAGATCGTGGGAAGTTAGATGCGTGATTGCTCAAACTGACTCTGTGGTTTCTACTTAGGAACTGTTTCAAAAAACCGTCAGAACAATAGTGTGCTCCGGTCAAGACAGCCAAATGACTACATTCTATTTACTTTATTAATATTCTTGTCGGTGGACACTTAGGCAACAGAGTCCGTTGGTTATCCATCGCCATTTCAGATTGGCCAAATCTAGGTGCTTAAGAGCAATAGCTTTCAACTTCACATTGATGAGGCCTCTTGAAGTTGTTCCCCTATTCACGATGGTGTCCGGCAAAGGTTTCAAACAAAATCTTTCATAAAATTTTCAGAATTAATATAATTATTTATTTGTTAAATCAAAATTTTAGAGAAAACCCCTACTAAAACTTCGAATACTTCACCACAGCATCATGTAAAAAAGTAGGAACTAACAGCATAATTGTTCCATTGAGTTCTGATTTCAATTACTGATTTGTCATATCCATTCCAGTAAGTCCAGGGCTACTTAAGTTCATTTTTTGAGGTTTTAAATGTTCTTCTATTTAATAGCCAAATGGTTAATCAACCTTTATTGAACTTTCAAGAGAATAAAATGGTATTGGAAATCGCCCTATCCAACGCAAATTTTAATAGGCATCAAGTTGACTTAGCACTTGAAGTTATCCATGATGAAATTACCAACTAACTTTGAATTCACGTCTCTCAAAATTATTTCAAGATATCTAAAACATGACCTCTTCCAATCAAATGAGAATGAGCTGTAAGTTGACGCAATCAATAGAAAATAATCCGAAAAATTCTTTCTAACTTTAATTGTGTTCAAAGCCAATCTGCTTAAGAAGGTCTTTTATTTATTTAATTCGGATTTGCTATTTTACAATGAAGAAAAAATATCCATAATTTCTTAATAAACATTTTCCACCAAATGTGTGGGCTAATACTATGAGATACTTTTAATGCACCCCAATATCGCAAGAGTTATTATTAATGTCTTTCCCATGACTTACCGTGGAGTCAGCTAGGAGGCAGGCCGCTTGATCCATTCCCCCGCCCTTGGTTCCAATTAGAAGCTCACAAGCCGCACAGATATTTGCCAAGATTTTCTAAATGCGAAATATATTGATGCCTTTCAGAAATCGCGTTTTATACAAAAATTACAAACAATTCTACTTAAAACTTTAAGTAGTATTAAAATTTTACTTCATTAATGCAGACACTTTCCTTTCTTTAAATTAATTTCTGAAGTAAATATTATAGAATATTTATAAAAGGCTCATAAATTAAATCGCATCCAGCTGAAAGATAAAATATGCTTTACATACAGCATCATGTAATCGTTCAGTAAGCACTGAACTGCCTTATACATACAGACGTCCAAAATGTATTTCGTTAGGAATACAGAATACTTAACTTTTACATTGATAATTTTGACGAACATAGTACACCATTGATTTTTATTATCTTGGAGAGCTAGTGTACTTGCTCTCAGAATCTTCGGTTTTAGGGCAATTGCACTTTACTATATTGGCTAAGTACGGCACTTTCTGAGGTTATTACTCCACAGATATATATTCGCATTTCATAGCATTTCGTATTTCAACCCACCTTCGTTTGAGCCTTTCTTTACTTGAATTTTATAGGTATTTAACTCACTGGTTCAATGTAGCTATTTGTAGATCGCATAACGGCCATTGCGGAAGCAACAACCAGAGCACTGCTGCTTGAAAGTCCAGCGCACATTGGCAGATAAGAAGAATCATTTCCATTTGCGATGAGCATACAAATCGATGGAGCTTTCCAGTCCTAATTAGCAGGAAAATGTTTATTTAAAGTGACGGATATTAAGGAATTTAAGATGAAGTATTGAGTAATAAGTCTTAATCCTTTTACTGCGTCATTGTTCCCCATAGATCACTTAATTATGGACACACATTGTCTGAAACTTAAAGCAAACACTGAAGGGAGAAAAGCTATTAATTTCTTTGTAACTTTGACTGTTAAATTATGCATCAAAAGCAAGATTTGAAATTAAATTTCAGGGCATAACTTTTACTTACTGGAAAATTCTGCCTAGCATAATCGCAAAATCCTCTATAACCACAAAGGACATAATGGTACCATTTCAACGGACATGGAGGTCCATCCTGCGCGAAAGTTTCTGCTTCTTCTATGGTGCAAGTGAACTCCCTGAAAAATACGTCGATTCATCATTGACCCATGAACATAATTTCCGAAACAAAAGTGAACTTACTCCCAGTTCTCCTTTTCAGAGAGGATATGGACCAATCCTTGGGAAGATTCAGATAACTTTGCTACAGCAATAAACACTGATTGTTTAAGGTCCATTGGAAGAACTCCATAACCACTATAATCAATATGTTCTCCTAAAATGGAATAGACATCAAGAGAAATTTCTAAATCAAGTGGCAAAAGTAGATAAAAGGAGCCATAAAATGCATGTTTCATAGCTTTAACATTTAGAAATATTAATTTTGATTTTAATTAAAGTACCAATCGAAAAGCGAAATATTACTGATAATTCGAAGAATACAAAATAGTATTAAAGAATTAAAATAAAAGTTAAAGGTGGTTGAAAATCTATTTCCAGTGGGTCAAAAGACCAAGTTGAATCAACGATTGCAAACAATTTAACTGGTAGGGAATTAATTAATAATGTTTTGGCTGTTTGGTTGAATATGTTACCATTCCATGACATAATTAAAGATGCGATTTTAGGCAAAAATAAACCCAATATTTCCCTTTGGAATGCTCAAAATGCATTTAAAAAATATTTTTCTTAATTAGGAGTAATAGAACAATGAAGCTGCTATATTGTACTTAGTACGAACGTTTTTCTTAAAATAGTGATTAAATAATCGATTTAGTCTAGTCTAGTCGTGAGTATGTATTACCCCGCGGCTTTTAAGTAACCTACCGACTTCCCTCACTGTTTCAACCCTGAGCTATAAGCTCCAGTCCAAAAATAGAAATAAAAGTGCTCAAAATTTGTCATAAGGTTGTCTTTTTTCACCTTAGTCAACGACTTAATGAGTTTGCACTTTTACATCAGACAAGTATTTCAAGATCGATTAAAACTCACTCAAATATAGTCACACTTCTAATCTCTTTAAATGGTGAATTTCCGAGCATTATGCAACCTCAGTTTGTGTTATAAACTATTAGAAGAAAATTTACGAAATAAGTAAAACATTAGTTCCAAACAAAGGTACTTGCCGATAAGATTAACACGACCTGGTGCTCTTACAATAAAATCGCATTGATTAACTTCAGTACAACGCCGAATAAGCAGTGATTTCAGTCGATCTGAAGTCTCATCTTCCGTAAAAGTGACGTAATGTGACTGCAAGTAAATGAATTTTTTCCTTAAACTTTAATAGCACCGCCACAATCAACACTTAGTGGCGATCAAAAGTATAACACGGAAAAAATCGACTTACCAACATTCTGATGGTATAGCTATTAGAAGAACATTTGTTTATAAATGCACCTAACAAATGCTGATAGAAGTAGACTGAATACCTACCTTCAGTAATCAAATATGATTGGTTATCGATATTTTGTTTATAAGTGATTCAATGTTGGCGGTGAAAATAAATAGGTAGTGACCTTGTCAATGAAGTGTGCATAGTATGCTTACTCACATGACGTAGCTGTTGAACCATTATAAACTATATAAAGAGCAAATTTAGAATTTTTGTTTTGCACGCTCTCATGCGCCCAAATTATAACACTTTTAGGTAACTAATTTGTACGTCTAGCTTTACATTTAGTCATGGTTAAGTATACAATTTCAAGCTAATAGGAGATAAAGTGGATTACCCGATTAAATCAGAGTCAATTATAACATGAGAAATGTCTCGTTTAATTTGAAAATTTAATATTCATTATGTGAATTTCACCTATTGAGTGAAACTTGCTAATTCTTGCATTAAAACCTTTAAATCAAACTTCTAAGAACGTGAAATCAAAATCTCTATAGCCTGTAGCGGATTGCTACACCAGTAAATCCTGATTGACTCAGAAATCTCTGTGGCAGATTCTCTAACATCTAGCTAAACTCCTAGAACTAGCTAAGCTATACCCCAGATATGGAGGAAACAGACGTATAGCACGAAACACTTTTATTCAGTAACTATATTGTGGATAAAGTGTACACGCAGGGAGCTTAGTCATGGTCAGTATGGCGGATTAGGCTAAACAAACGGGGCCTCTGACTGGCCACTGGTTGTACGGTTGTCTGCACACGGAGTTGTACGGCCGCACCTCCCGATCACGGCGTGCATACTTGCGATGAAGCGTTAAGCGATTACGTGTCCCACAAGCCCGAATGTCGCATCATATCATTGGGAAAATTTGAACAATATTATTTATTATTATTAAGATATGTGAATTTGCAGATCTTTCTAAAAGACAACACAGTTTAACTTCCATAAGTTTTGTGATTGAAGATCATAAAGCGTTCAGACGTTTTCCGATGTAAAGAAGATAACGTCGTTTGACAAACCGCACCTTCAGAAGTACTTCATTGGAAATGAATTTACTGAACTTTAAGTCCAATAGCAACTATTTGCTTAAATTTGGTATGAAAACTCATCCTGATTGTGTCTATTTTAAGTGCGTCAATGCTCGAATCATTTTAGATAACTTTTTGGCCAATCTCCACAACCTCAATGGGTTTAATACATACTCATTTGAAAGATTAAAATTAGAAAAGTATTTTTTAATGTAATTTTATGAGTTGCATAAGAATATCTACTTTTAATGTCCAGGTTAATGTATTTACACAGTTTGGTGATTTCAAGAATTGCTATCGATCATTAAAGATGGTATCGTCACTGTCCGCATATTATAACCCCCTAGGGGATAATCAAATCATTGTTCTGCATCAATTCCTACTACTCTCGCCTCACCATGATTGATCCTGCGATATGCTTTTCTCTACTCCATATATATGCATGTATGTGTGTGTGTGTGCATCGGTTCAGCTCTCTTAATCATCTTCATTAGAAAACTCGTGGTTTTAGCCATATTTTTTGTTATTTTCTAAATTTGCGTGACCCCAATATTTTGTCCTCCCCCCCCGAAAACCTTCCTTTATCATAAGCGCCTTTTCACATCTTCATAATAATGAAAACCGTGAGTCCGCCTTTGTTTCCAATGTAGCTGATAAGCTCGAGGTATTATTAAAAAAGTTGAACTTCTATAAGCTAAAATTACCGTTAAATGTTTTTTTATGAAAATATATTTAGTTAATTAATTATGTTTTCACTGACATTAATTACATGGCAAAAAAAAGTGTGTGTGTGCATTGAGCGAGGCATATTGATGTGCTGGCAAACGCTCCTCCCTCACTTCTGGGAGTTAGTACACGTTGCCTAATGATGAATTTTCGACCTTTTTTCTATGCCAACATTTACTTGCATCCTGATAAATAAACAAATAACCTTTTTGTTTGTTAAGCGTTATGTCTATAACCATAATTAATGACGTGTCTCTTCTTCTTCTGTGTAGTCACTTTTACTGAGTTGAAAGCTGAAAACACAATAAATTTTTGACATCTGATTTTTTGTGAAAATATTGTTAAATGATATAATGACTTAGTAAATCTAACTATCGGGTAATGAGTGGAAGTGTATGTATTAGAATTGTCATACGAAGATTATTATTTGTCACAAATACCTGTATCTAGAAGTTACTTTTCCTCGCACAACTCTTATGTTTCGACTTAGCTTAGTACTTTAATTATCTAGGGGTGTGTGATAGACCGCACTCTATGTCATTTTCGACCACTTCTATAGTACTCACCTTACCCTACTCTCTATCATTGTGTCTGTCTCTTCTACATCTGAAAATCACTCTTCAGTCTTTCTCTTGAATTTTTCTCACTTTGACGCTTCTCCCCTCTGTGAAGTTCGAATTCAGCTAAGGGCTAATGATAACTGCCAAAACGCCTGACATTTGAAATAAATATACACTAATTATCCACATATCCTATGCATATATGCGCATTTATTTTACTTAAATTTCATTTTGTCTAACACTTTGACATTAGTCCGCCTATTTATCAGCATTTAGACTTAACTGTCGACGACTTTAGGTGAAGGCTCACTAAAGTTAATGTCTCAGGCCCGCTTTGAGAAAATGGAGTTATAATTCGTACAATATTATAGGCAGGTGTTTCATTCTTGATAAATATGCTGTTGAATTACCAAGATCATATTTTTGTTAAGAAAATTAAGCTACCCAATAATTACCGATTTTGTAAGCTCCCAAATCAAATTTAATAAATTGGCATATAAGACGAAATTTTATTTCGCAGGAATTGAAATATCATCTTAATAAGTGCACAGGAAAAATATTTTTTAAAATGCTCATATAACTTTATCTTAACTGTCTAGCATTGTTTAATGTTAGTCGATAAATGAGTTATATTTTACGATCAAATATCTTTGCCCAATTCTAATAATTATTAAGTTAAAAATGCAGTGAGAGAAAGTTTTCTTGGCGCATTTCGTGACTAGAAATTTATATTTCATTTGTTTAATTATGATAGAAAGTTATGTTCACTTTAATTGGCGAAGATGAGGACCATATATCAGATATGTACTTTAAGTTGAATTAACAATCAGATGCACTTTAATGAAGGCACCCACAGAGTAACCTATTAAACTGAAAAACTTTTATTTGAATATTTGCCAATATCACTTCCGCAAACCCACTCACACAATGACCAATAAGAATAATTGAATTTCGAAACTTGAAATGGTAAACTGCAGCTTAGGTAGGTATTGTACAAGTAAAATTGAAGGGTCAAATGAATTAACCCTTGTGACGTTCCACGTTCGGGAATTTCTCGCATCATATATTCATCTTAATTCTTTACAAGTCCATTAGGTAAACAAAGAAGTTAAATTAGATCTACTTCTAGTCATGAAAGTTGAATGATCTGAATGTGATATCCCGTGAAGGTGATATCGAAAAAATCCAAATGCCAACATGAAAACCACCTTTTCCATGCAGTAATAACGAGAGTTTGAAGGACCCAGTGGTATCTTGACTTGAAAAGAATGAAATGAGTACTGCCTTAAAATCTAATAGCACGTAAATACTAGCAAGTTAAAAGTGACATTGTGCCTAAAGGTTAAAGGACGTTCTACTTTTACTTATTTAATGAGTGGAACCGTAGTTACTTAAGCTGAGTAGACTTATGTGCCAAAACTTCAGCATCTGCTTTATTTCTCTAAATAAGACTCTACAATTTCTACAAACTGGATACAAAAGTCGTTTTATAACCATGTCTAAAATAATTAACTTCAAAATTACTATGAAGCTCGCAGAAAATAAAAAGGTATGGCCATTAAAAGCTCTTTCCCACTGTTACTCGTAATAATAGCATAAATCGGCCAGCCAAAACGTTACATAGGCAATACTGAAGCTCTTCAGAAATACGCCCCTCGGTTTAATATTAATCTTTTCTGTCAATCATATATAAATACAGTCAAGAATTAATGGGATTTGAATTATTTGCTTTTAAAGTCACTTTGTTATCATTTATGGTGTAAATTAAAATATAGTATCATAATTAACAAAAGACACGGTAAATATCAACGAAATAATTTGGGCAGAGCACATAAAAAAATTTGATTAGCTCGCTAATTTACCAATAATGATGCGAGTAATTATGCGGAGAGATTTGATTCAAGCACACATGGAATTACTCAAGCAGTTTTTACCAATTATTTAATCACAAGTTCAAAATGAAGGAAATGTAAATCGTGGCTTCTTCAATTATTGAATAGAAGATTTAAAGATTTCCAAAAAATTCAAGAACCACTTTTAGTTGATGAACTTATTTGGAAAATCAATGAATTAAAGGCAATTTCGTAATTTTCACTATTACTTTTCAGAATGTATTGACCCAACTGAACGCTTATAATACTTAAAAACAATAGATATTATATTCGATTTCTATATTTTATTAAAAAAAATATGGCAAAAATCCTTCATGAAATAAAAGTAATCAAAAATATTTATTCCTCATCGAGTTTTAAAAGGCATCAGTGGTATTCTATTGATTATTTATAGTAATTACATCATTCTAAACAATAAATCTTTTTTTTTAATATTGTCCACTCTATTGTACATTAAGGAACGAAATTCTTATCCTGAGGAAGGAAATGTCATTTTATATTGCCATATATATGACAGCTAATTCTGTAGCTAAGTTATTCAAGTAAAACACGATCTTATCAATCCTCATGAAATGTTGCCGCAGTGGTAGTCATGGAATAAATTAAAGCTAAAACTTGGCAATTCTGAAATATATTCGTTAAATAAAAGAAGAAATGTGATTTCCATTCCTATCAATATGTTTTATTGATATATTTTTCATATAATCAATACAATAAATAATAGTCTAATATTCAGAAAGTTAAATTAATTAGTTATAATAGTTAAAAGGTTACTGAAATGAAATTTAAAAATTCTTATTAATAATGATATATTAAAGTTCCCCAAACTTAATTTAAGCTTATAAATGTGCTAAATGTGCAATTGCAAAGTTTGCAGTTCCCCTTAAATATCTATGTTCATTATTTGAGAGTATGGTTAATTAAGATGAGTTACGCAATAGGCTGATAAGTTTATTATGCTGTTGCCTCATTTTCAATAATCCTTTTGTCATTTTTTCTGAGTCATCGGTCAATATTTCATGTCTTCTAGAGCATTTCACAACTGGAGGTTTTATAAATTATTTTACTTTAAATGTCTTTGTGAAATTGACATTATGTATTTCCTACATTTTTATAACGTCGATTTTTTGCCAGATAGAAGGCAGAACTATATTAGTTCGTTTTCATATAAAAACAAGCATTTGTGTATACCCCTTTAAGTAGAATTTACGCATCTATAGAGACTAAATATATCAGCTCCTATATAAAACTTTATCTGCCCTTTTTCATCTTTTTTACGGTCTCAATTTCTTCTATAAAACCAATCAAGTGTAATTTAAATTAAATCATCTGTTGTTACTCTCCTCCGTTAGCCTCACAAAAGCATTTATTATGAAATTATGCACTCCAGTATATATTTTTGTGTCAAATAAGCAAATAACAATTTTTATTAAATTTAAGTCAATTTGTATTATTTTATGAGAATACATCTATATACACAATTTCGTAATAACTACTTTTTATTTATTTTTGCTGTGTTAAATTATGTATAATGAACATAATTGTTAGCGAAGTTGAAACGATATATATGCTGAATTAATAAATTAAAAATCCATATTTTTACAATAATTGCATTAGTCACTAAAACTATTTTTCAGTCATTCACTAATTTAATGAAACGAGATGAAGATTATCATTACCCCACACAACATTTAATTGCATAACGTAGATGAAAATGAAATTTCGTTTAGCAAGTTCACAAGAAAATAACATCCACTTATGGGCTGATTTATTTCCTTATTTTAATATAACTTGGTTTATCTAAATTAGGTAAAAGATGAATATTTCATCTGTTTAAAGAAATACACAAATTCAATGTTGGAACATCTGCCAATATTTTTGTTTAAATTAATTCATCAAAGGTGGAAAAATTGATTACCCTGGCTAAAACCAAGTTATATTTATATCTTTTATTCCCATAAATTCCTGCTATTTGAAGCGAGCTAAATCGGTAAAGCGGAAACGCGATGTAACGAATTGAAAGCTGCTACAACTGAGAATAATATTTGAATTTCAGTTTCAGATTGATACAACAGATTTTAAAGTTCAGAAATCTAACACCTAATTAGAATATCCAGATTATATTAAGCATTAAATGTTCGTTGAACTTTTAACACCACTGCTAATTCAAGTAAAACAACGAAATCAGTAATCATTTAAAATAATCAATAAAATATCGCAATTCGTAAGTAATCAGAACTGTAACAGCAAATAATCTTGCCACTTATTTACTTTTGAGACACTAGAAAGATCCTCTATCACAACTTAAGATCTTCAACTAGTCTTCTTACAGTTTCTAAGGCTAACATTAAAATTCAATTAATTACGTGGTGTTCGCTGGCACATCTGAACAAAATTCACCTAATTATGACAGCATTAAATACAGAAGGCTTAATTCCACTCGTTCGCTGAGTCCGTTTGTGCTAACTTGCCGGAGTTTCATAGACCTTTAGTTCAATTAGCAAACGAATTACCTTCGTGAATCCAGGGGTGTGCAATAAACTTACCTCCACGTGGTGCACCCTTGGCAACGTATACTCATACGACAAAAATGTCTATTAACTAGCAGTTGACTTCTGACTTTAAACTACCATCACCCCACTGCATGCCATATTCTACCACTTCACAGTACTCACCTTACCTTTTTTCCACCTTTTCTACCATCGTCTTTGAAATACTCTTCTGTTCCCCCCCCCGGTCTCAACTTTTTCACTTTGATGTACCTTTCCCTCTGATAAGCCTGAAGTCAACTAAAGGGCTAATGATAACTATCAAAACACCTGCCATTTTATAGTACCTTGGTGGATCCACATAT
>UZAE01000554.1:0-21437 GCA_900617975.1 Rodentolepis nana | reverse complement strand
CGCACCCAACTGCTCGACTTCTTCAGGAAATCAAACACCCAACCTGACCATATACGCTCACTGGCCCTTGAGGCAAACAATGTCAACTATCCTGGAGATCAATGACTCCAAGTCTTCACTGATGGGTCATACATAGAAAGCCAAGCAAACGTTGGTGCAGGTGTCTATTCTGAACTCTTCTCTTTCTACGCAGCAGCGGGGCATAATAGATCCGCTTTTGAAGGAGAAATAGAGGCTATTAGGATAGCACTATGCCATTTATGTTGCCTGGATACGAAATTTACCAAAGCGGTGATACAACGACGGAAAGCCAGAGATACTGGGAAGCAAGAAGACTGCTAATGAACTGCTATTAATTAACTGCTATAAATGTACCCCCCCCCCTCTTGGGGGAAGCTGAAGTCAAAGATTAAGGGTTCATGATAAATATCATGCCATTTGAAATAAATAAATAAAGTGGAAAAGAAGAGAGTTTCAAAGATGTAAAATAGACAGACACAAAGGTATAAAAAAGGTGAGGTGAGTACTGTGAAAGTAGTCGAAAATGACATACAGTGGGGCCATGGAAGTTTGAAGTGAGAAGTCAACTGCTGGTTAATAGACTTTTTTGCCGTATGATTATACGTTGCCCAGGGTGCACCACGTGGAGGTAAGCCTATTGCACACCCCATTATTACAAATATTATAAAATGGAAAAAAATTAGGCCACCAATAAAGCGGTTTGATGGAATTAATTGATAAAATTAAGTCGATTCTCGTAACATTTGTAATTGCGGCATTAATGTTTACACATTTACTAGAGCTAAATAGCAATATGGTTTATTTAATAATGAAATCAGTTATTTAATAATATCAGCATATAATACATTTAATAGGTCGAAAAGATTACTTAATTTAACTTCTGGTTTAACTAAAAACATTTACTAAGTGTCTTGTAGAATTCCATAAATAAGAACATTCCTTAATGAAAGTCGACAAAACATTTCGTCAGGTTGTTTATTGTTTTTCAATAGTGTTGTTATACAATATCACTCCCATTATTATTCGCGAAACCAGGAATTGAGAAAACTCAACCTCATGATTGCATCAGAACCAACCAACCAACTTTTTTCTGTCTACCCAAACCCAGTTAGTCCACACTCAGTATTACTGCGGTTTCTCGATAGTTCGTCCATCCGAATAAGCGTCCGTTTCTTGAAATGGAATTTTCCATTTAACCGCCCTCCACCATTCTCACCCCTCCCTTTCTCTTCCTGTTTTCTGTGCCAGTCATTCTCAATTATCCGATCATACCCTTAGTAAAGCCTGACTGACTCAGAAATCTCTATGGCAAGATTTCCAACATCTAGCTAGACTCCCAGAACCAGCCTATAGCCCAGCTATAAAGGAAACAGACGTGTAGCACGGGGCGCCCAGCTATAAAGGAAACAGACGTGTAGCACGGAGTACGCATAGCCCAGCTATGAAGGAAACAGACGTTTAGCACGAAGCTCGTTTATTCAGTAGATAAACCACGCAAGTAGTGTATACAGGAAGGAAACTCAGTCATACATGGCGGATTTGGTAAAACAAGTGAGGGTCATTGAGCTGCTATTGGCTGCGTGCTCTTGTCCTCAATCAGTACGCTAAGTTGTACGGCCACACCTCAAGCCTATGTGTACGCGCATGCGATGACGTGTCCCACAATACTCAACTCTTAGTCTTATCATTTCGGCGAGAATTCGCAAATGGATGGCTTTTAAGAAGGTCAAGAAGGTGAAATAGATGTTCCAATGAGATCAGTGCATAATAATTCATCTTTTATTTTCTCTATTCTTATTTTGGAGAAGATGGATTGTTTAAAATTGATCCATTTCTTTCCCTAAAGATTATTCCAAAAAGGTTTTGTCTTACCTTATCAACTATCACACATTTTACTGCACCCATTCGCGTGTCAGAACTCATTATAATAAGTAAATATTTATTTTCCAAAATATGGTAGCATTAGAGTTAAAAATCTACCAATTTCTATCACTTGTGTATAATTACCTGGGTTAATATGTTCCGAACCACAACCAATTGGCTCAATCTTGTCTCCATGTTTATATCAGCGTGTCTATCAAACCCAATTGTCAGACAAAACCTCCTTTCAACTTCCTCACTGCCATTCTTTCACCCCTTAAAGATTAAATGGACTACCAACTTTCAACTGCTTCAACAGACATTGGCAACTCCAATAGGCAGTATCTATTTATTTATCTTCACCTTTCGGCTTCAAACTACAGCATTTATAGCCACCTCCTTTTATTTCACGTCTATCCTATAACAAGTTCGTCCTACACAACGACACAGATAGAAATGTCCAAAACCGCATTCTTATAATGAATTTTTATGGTTAACTTATCCGTTTAAATTCCCACTCAACAATGTGCAAACATAGTTTAGTGTATGCATTCTCAGCACACATAAATATTCGTTTTGCTTTACGCCTTAGATTGTTACTTTTAGCAAGTTGAAAAGCAAACTGTGTATTCTAGCAACAGACTAATTGGTTCTAAAATGGAACAAGAGAAAGGAGAGAGTCCGTACTGAATGCACTTAAGTCCTGTCCAATCGCTTTAAAAACAGCTTGAAACTCAACTGCATAACCAAGGGCCTGAGTTCGGCACGACACTTCAAGATGCTCCTTTCATCCACCGTAAAAATTATTCTTGGTAATGGTCATTTCTCACCTGTACAGTCGAACGATTTCCATCAAAGCTCACTAGTTTTTTTCGCTAATTTAACACATTTTTGCTCAATTAAAACAAAGGATCCACTAAAGTTTCAGCCATATTGTCCATTTTGGTTCATTCATAAGTCGACATAGAGAAATTGGCAGTTTGCAGACATAAGGACAGAAATCAATCCTATCTGTCTCTTTTACTTTTCAGCATGCATATTTTTATTTGATTTGATTAGTATCGTGCTTCGGAAATTAATAGTTAGCACATTTCGTGACTTTAGAACTAACTTGTTGTCTAAATTATTACTGTCGTTAACTCAAAAAGTTAACAGAGAGCAGCATTAATTCACAGTTAACGGGTTAAGAATAGCGTTAGTTAATTCTTGATTTACAGAATATCAAATTGATCGATGGTTTTGGATCGACTGAAAAAAATGAAAGAACGCTACTTACTTAAAAATATCAAATTAACACTATTATTTTCAAAACCATGATTTTACTTTTAAATATTTATTACAAAATCATTATTTTATTTAGAGTCCCTAAAGCTATTTGAAACCGCATCAACTCCTATTTTTAACATTTTCACGCAACTGTAGCGGATTAGCTACCTCAGTAACCTTGACTGTTCTCAGAAAGCTCGATAGCAGTTTCTTCCAACTCGAAAGTCCCCGGGAATTAGCTAAGCTAAGACAAAGCTATAAAGGAAACAGACGTGTAGCACGGAATACGTTTATTCAGTACGTATATTGATAGCGAAGTGTGATTTTGGCAAAGCGATTAGTTGTCCGATAAATCTAGCATAATTCGAGTGAACATCAATAGCTAAATATCTCTGAGTAGTGTTCTGTAGCAGGATTTCTATTGGTCATTGATGAAGTGTCCCACAATACTCCCCCTCTAGAGCGTTTGTAGGAACCTAAAAGGAGAAAGAGAAAACGCCCAATTTACTGAATGTACATTGTCGGCCAACCGGGAGGGTAAAGTAATTTTTCGGCCGTAGCGGGTGTAATAGGGTTCAGGTTGAAGGGGGGCAGGAGGGGTAACACAAGAGTCCTGAGTATCTTCTGGTGGAGATTTCGGTGGTGGAGTGGAGGAGAGGGGTAGAGGGTCTGCAGTTATTGGGGTTATAGGAACGGAGAAATGATTTCTAACTGCCGACTGCAGTATTGGAGACTCCAGGTATGCCGGTGTCAGCCGGTCGATGCTTACTGAGTCCTTGATGCCGTTGCGGTCGAGCAAAAAATATTTTGGCTTGCGTTTGAGGACTTCGTAAGGTCCGTCGTACGGTGGTTGTAGAGGTCTTTTAACTGAATCCACTCGAACAAAAACGAAGGGACATGTGGATAAGTCTTCATGAATATAGGTAGACGTGTTACTCAAACGAGTAGGGGTTGGACGGACGGCTCTGAAGTGTTCCTTTAAACGTGCAGAATATGACAATGGGTCTATGGTGGCTTGGTCTTGGAAGTTGGAGATCATCTCTCCAGAAAGCCGGAGCGTTGTGCCAAGAACAAACTTCACTATCAATGTACGTACTGAATAAACGTATTCCGTGCTACACGTCTGTTTCCTGTATAATTTTGTCTTAGCTTAGCTAATTCTCGGGGACTTTCGAATTGGAAGAAACTGCTATAGAGCTTTCTGAGAATAGTCAAGGTTATTGAGGTAGTTAATCCGCTAAAAATTGGTGACCCTGACGTGATTTAAACACGCAACCTTCTGATATGGAGTCGACCTTGTTCGAGCCTACCATCAAATTCCCATGCATCCGGAGGACATTAAAAAGACGGCCGTAATCACACCGTTTGGTTCATTCGAATACTTACGTATGCCTTTCGACTTCGCAATGCAGCTCAGTCCTTCCAGCGATTTATGGATCAAGTTTTTCCTGGGTTAGATTTCGTTTTCACATATATCGATGATGTGCTGATTGCCAGTTCCAACTTGGACGAGCATAAACAACACCTAAGACAGGTGATTGAACGTCTTCAGCAATACAGGATCATGATCAATCACGATAAGTGTAAATTTGGCCTGTCAGAAATCGATTTTTTGGGACATCATATCAATAGTTGTGGAATCACGCCCTTAACAGAGAAGACGCAGTCGATCATGGATTATCCCTTACCCCAGTCCGTAAAAGGTTTGCGCCGCATTCTAGGCATAGTAAAATGTGCTCAAGTCCTTCAACCTCTCACAGATTTGCTTAAGGGAAACCCGAAGCATTTCAAGATAACGTCAGAGGCTGAATCAACATTTTCCTTGGTGAAGCAGCAACTATCAGAGGCAACTGCATTGAATCATCTGGATACGTCTAAAATGACACGCATTGTTCTGAAGACCGACGCATCCCAAGTGGCCGTCGAAGCAGTCCTACAACAGATAGTCAAGGGAGACATTCAGCCACTCTCCTTTTTCTCAAGGAGGCTTAACAATACCGAGATGCGTTACAGCACATTCGGTCGAGAACTGCTTGCCATGTACTTGGCTGTTAAACACTTTCAGCATATACTAGAGGGACGTCAGTTTACGATCTTTGCTGATCACAAACCGTTAATCTACGCTTTTCAGGCCGCCGCAGACTACCATTCTCCTAGGGAAATGTGAAATTTGGTCCTTATCGCACAATTCACGAGTGATATTCGACACATAGATGGCGCTAGCAATGTTGTAGCCGATACAATGTTGCGTATGGAATTGAACCTAATCGGCGTACCCTCGCTCGATCTGGAAGTCTTGGCGTCCGAACAGAAGTCAGACCCCGATTTCACGGAAATCATTTCCAACCCTTCGTTGCGCTTTGAATGTTTGCTATTACCAGATTCTGATACCCAGATCTATTGCGACGTTTCGACTGGAAAGCCGAGACCTTTCGTCCCGCAAGAATATCGCCGGTAGATTTTCGACCATTTTCATGGTTTGTTGCATCCAAGCATTCGTTCCACAACAAAGTTGATCACTGATCGGTTCGTCTGGAAGAACATCCGACAGGACGTTCGCCTGTGGTCCAAAAATTGTCTCACTTGCCAGATCAGCAAGGTGCAAAAGCATACTCGCAGCCCAACCTACAACTTTCCTCTCCCCGTAGCCCGTTACCGACATATTCATGTTGATATCGTTGGCCCACTTCCACCATCGAACACTTACACACATATCTTAACTTGTATCGACCGTTTTACACGCTGGTCAATGGCGGTTCTTTTACGCGATACCTCCTCGTCATCGGGGGCCGTTCCGGGAGTTAAATCACCTTTTGGGATCGACGCACATCCACACTACCGCTTATCACACCGAAGCCAACGGCCTTGTCGAACGTTTTCATCGACAGGTTAAGTCTGCCCTTATCGCTACTTCTTCTGGCTTAAACTGGGCGGAACGTCTCCCGATCATTCTTCTCTCCGTGCGAAATACTATCAAGGAAGATCTCGGATGCTCCCCAGCAGAACTCGTTTTTGGCACAGCGATTAGTTATCAGATAACTCTAGCATAATTCGCGTGAACATTAATAGCTAAATATCTCTGAGTAGTGTTCTGTAGCAGGATTTCTATTGGTGTGATGAAGTTTCCCACACAACTTAGTTACCAATTGGAGAAGAAACTAAATAGCCTAATCACTTATAAGCATATTATGTCAATAAATCTGGGAGGTGCGATAGACTTATCTCCACGTGGTGCACCCTGGGCAACGTATACTCATACGGCAAAAAAGTCTATTAACTGGCAGCTGACCTCTGACTTCAAACTTCCATAACCCCACTGTATGTCATATTCGACCCCTTCCGCAGTACTCATCTAGCCTTTTCTCTGCCTTTGTGTCTGTCTGTTACATCTGTGAATCGCTCTTCTTTCCCCCTGTCGAAGTTTTCTCACTTTAATGTTCCTCCCTTCTGTGAAGCCCGAAGTCAACTAAAGGGCTAATGATAACTATCAAAATGCCTGCCATTTGAAATAAATAAATAAATGTCAATAAATCTTCCCGAATATTAGTGGTGGATCTTAAATTTCTGCAAATTTGTTAGTACGGCAAATATTTATTTTAAACATTTTCCTAACAACTGCCGTTAACTACAGCATCTTAAGCTCTGGTTATAGTGATGAAAGCGTAAAAGTTGAAAACCGAGTTCTACGCTGAAGATTCATTGACATAAAACATTTGTTTTATGATTACCTCGCTACTCTTTTTTAATACTGACTAACATGCAATTTATATAAAGCTTCTTTTCAAATATCCTACTACGTAGAAGACAGGGCTAATGATAAATATTATAAAGCCTACCATTTGAAATATATATATATATATATATATATATATATATATATTACGTAGAAGACATCAAATTTATAATCATCAAATCGAAACAAATTCCTGCCATAAATTTAAAAAAACAAAACGAAGAGATACTAGATACGCTAAATAGTAGTTAATTTGCAATACCAATCAACTCATTGAAAGAAGAAAGGAGGCACCTATATTGTATTTCGATACCTAAATTAACTATTAAGTGCCCATTGATTTGTGAAAAGATCGCATACACTAAGAGTACCACATAAACCTTGCTGACTCAGATGTTAGGTCGAACAAAATAGAAATTTTACTTTCTGGTGTAGAAGTATGGGTAGCTTGATCCAATTGTAGAAAAAGCAGAAAATCATCATTCACAGATCTGAAACAACTTACAACTAGTTTGATCATCAAAACGAGTGTCTGTATTGAAAAGATTTTACCAAGTATTAGAAAGGTTTAATAGGATTCTTGCTCATTATTGCATTTAAGAACGATCGAAAAATAACAAACTGAGCTTTCGACGCCATTATTTAATAAACCATAACCATTTTAAAGATTTAGATTAACGTCTCCTTCTGCAAATTACACATGATCCTTTGATTTGAATTGCTAAATATTTTTAGACATTTGTTGGTCAGCTAATTAGATTAATACGATACGAATAATTCAACGCATACAACGTTAAACAGAATTTATTTAGATATTCAATGACTTGCCAAAGGCATATAGTTATATAAAGTTATTATTGAATTTCGGTTGCCATTTGCTTTCTTTTACTGTGTTTATCTAGCAGCAATACCTACCTAAATTTAAAGAATTCAGATTTTATTTTTAAAGCGAATTCAGCCTAAATATAAACCAAAACTACTGCTTAGAGCTCAACTCTTTGTTGGGTGTAGTTTATCGAGATTAATTTCTGAATTCCTAAAGTAGAAAATAATTTAAATTTTGTTATTTATTTTTTTAATTTTATATCTGGATGTAACAATATTTTTGCTTGGAGATAAAAGCTTATATTTATTAAATCATCAGCTTATTGAATATGTATCTCAAGGTCGAGACCTCTCCAATGCCCTTGAAAAAATGAGTAAATTGGGTCATTGGTATCCTTAATGTGATGGATGTATTTACTGAACAGATTTCACGTTATGTGGGGACCAGTCATGCCCAAAGGGCCGTAGACCGAATCTCCGGCATCGATTCCCGGTTTAATAATGTTATGCAGACAGTAAATTTATTTTCACAAAACTTCACATTATTTAACATTTTAATTTTCAGCGATTATTTTTGTATACTATTAAATTCCATGAATTAACTGCACGTCGGATAATTCTGTGTATGCCATTAATATATTTTAGGGCTTTCTACCAGAAAATGGCTTTTCTGAAGTTGAAATCGAGTCGATCATTAATAGACTTTCTCTAATGGACTCCAACAACTGGTTGCATTCCACAGGTGTTGGCGAACGTGAGGGTCGCATTCTACTCGACCTTGTTCGACGTCGTCACTTTGGGTACTTTGGTGGTAATCCTCACGATTTTGTATAGACTTGCACATGGGATTGGCCGTTCTGGTGATATTACTGCTATTCAGCCGAAAGCTCCCGGTTCAAGTCTCATTAATCGGCTTTGTAACTCGATGCTGTTGGATTGGCTTAGGCGTTCCGGTAACGGGTTCTTGTTGTTTTGACTAATATTGAATTTAAATTAGGTGCGCCGAGCACGGAAGCTTGCCTACTTGTTCCAATGGCAACTGGTATGACGCTAACGTTTTGCCTCTTAACACTGAAAAAGCATCGTGGTCCTCAAGCGAAGTATGTGATTTGGCCGAGAATCGACCAGAAATCCTGTCTCAAATGTATCTCAGCTGCTGGTATGTTCCTATCTTATGCAACCTTAATCTTGTGTGAAACTAACTCCAATTACTTTTACCTTTGATATCTTTTGTGTAGTAGTCAAAATGTTGATTAGTTTTCAGAAGGACTATCCTCTCTAGCCGCCTTTTTCCACATTCTTGGTTTACTTCGGGCTAATTTTTCCCCTAATTGTGGGTGTTCCACGGTTTTATTCACTTAGTGGAAATGTTTCCCTGTTTGTTTTTCTAATCTTGTATCTTTTGTTCCATTACCATTTCCCTCTAATCGGCGATTTTGAATTTGGTAATAATTTCGTATCCAAGAAATCAACTGCACATTTTCGAATTTCGACGAAAAAGGCAGTATAGTTTTGCTTATATTATGGCTCTCTGAATGCTAACAATGACATAAACATTTGATCCAACTTGACCATATTCGTTAGCGTTCTTTTGGAAAGATATAGATTATCTTAGCTGATTGAATTTTAATGAAATGTAATATTTTAAACTAATTTTTTTATTTCTGGTAACCCTGGCCTATCTGTATGATCATTACAAACAATTGAAATGGAACTGAGGCTGTATAAGTTGGCAGTTATTTCGTCAACAATGTTTTAACTAAGAGCCTACTGCAATGGGATATGTGTATATTGAGGGTTTTGTTTGGTAATGAAATTACTCACTAATTTTGGTTAGTCTTTTTTAAAATCCTACTCAATCTATTTTTGAGCATTTTCAACTCTTCAATGCCACATCTGCATTTATCTAGTCCAGTTGTTAAAAATGTGTTGCTTGTGATTTGAAGGAAGGTCTACTTTAAAATGAGTTTAGTCGTGTAACAAAAAATGCTTATATCGGTGGAAATAGTCCATGTTACAATCTTTTTTTTCTCGGATTTAGTTGACAGTTCCTGGAGTGGAGGCGTTAATTCCTGATTCAATGTTAATCGTTGCAGAATGGTGGACCTTGCATTTCAATATATATATATATTTTAAATGGCAGGCTTGATGGTAGTTATTATTAGCCCTTTAGCTGACTTCGGGCTTCACAGAGGAGAGGAATATCAAAGTGGGAAAAATTCGAGAAGGGGAACAGAAAAGTGATTCAAGGATGCAAAAGAGATAGACAGACACAAAGGCAGAGTAAAGGTAAGGTGAGTGCTACGGAAGTGGTGGAATATGACATACAGTGGGGTCATGGTAGTTTGAAGTCAACTGCCAGTTAATAGACTTTTTTGCCGTATGAGTATACGTTGCCCAGGGTGCACCACGTGGAGGTAAGTCTATCCCATAGATATTAGTACATTTCCACACTCGGTGCACTATCCTCTTATGGTGGTGAAGTTTAACTTTAGCGAATGTGTATCCACTGCTCCGAATGGATCTCTCCCTTTTTTAAAAGAATCGTCTGGAGTTTTTCGCCTTCCCCCCCCCCTCCCCCCTCCTCCTTTCTGTGTCTGAGTCAGGTTAAGCCTCGGATTTAATGGTCCAATTTTACCAGCACATAAAATTAACCCCCAATATTGGATCATTTCGTATGCTGTTGAACAGCTGGAATTGACGCTCATTGAAGGCCACTCTGAGATGGGCCGACTCATTAACCTGCTCTAATCCCGCATTTACTTTCTTTCTTTTAAGGCTTGATTCCAATTCCCATTGAGCCAACTCAAACCGCAGGTAGAAATAAAAAGAATAAGAAGAAGAAGGGTGTTAAGGGCAGTGGTGAAGACAAGGTGGAAAAAGAGGATTCAGAGGAGGAGGAGGAGGAGCAGTACGCCGACCAACTCTCCTCAAACATAGCTGAGATCGATAAGGCTATGATCGATCCGGAATCTGTCCTTGAAGCCAGAGAGGACTTGTTTGTTCCGAATAATAATAGGGAAAAACGACCCGGACCTGAATCGATTGTCTGTGTTCTCACAACTACAAGCTGCTTTTCTCCACGGGTTCCTGATCGGTAAGTTAAATTGCGTTTCCTATCACCTCAAGACCAATTAAAAGTGCTCTATTAATATAACATTATTTATTTATTTATTAAGTTAGCAAATATTATGCTAAATTGCGCATTCAGACAAGCGGTTGCATAAACTTGAAGTAAAAAGAAAGTAGTTTGAGAGACAAGACTAGGAGATTTTGCCCGTGGGTTCGCTAATGTCACTCAACGTAGAAGGAAATGCGCTATTGCTTGTTAAAATTCTTTAAAGAGACATGGACTGGATCCAATGCCACCATTTAGGCTGCCATTCTGATTTGGGGGCTTTCCAAGTACAGCGAGAGAGTTCTGTGGATCCTTGTTAATCGTTTCACATGAGGATAGTTAACTCGGACAGTAGTGGAAAAGCATTATTTATTTCTGGTAACATTAAAAGACGGTTGACTGTTTCGCAATCTGCTGTTTATCGCGTATTATCTCCATTGAAAAATGGATATTTGTGTCCTTAGAAGTAGCTCGACATTGGTGGCTTTTGCGGAAATGGCTTTCCGGAAAAATCAAAGGCTTGTCTTATTAATTTGCCTGAACTCTAACGTTATATAAACATTCCTCCTAATTTTCCTTTGCTACCCTGGAAACCCAATAAAAGTTGTGGTAAGGTAAGTTGGGTAGACTTCTTTTTAGCAATTCTTCGCTTTAGTCTGTTTGTACAATTTCTTCTCTCTCTGTAAAGCGTAAAATCGTGTAAATGCATAATTTTTTGTGCAAAATTGATTAAAGTGGCGTTCAAGTATGCTTCTATACCAATTAGATTTATGCGAAAATTTTGCTGTTTCGTAATACAAAGTTGGAAATCAGGCGGAGTTCTATTTATATGAAGTGGGGTTCAAATTGGTCTTCTTCTGTGATTGGATCTAATTTTCTCTATTTAGGACTTTGGTCTACTGGAGAGAGTTCTTTTTCCCTCGATAAGTTAGAGACTTCTTCAAAAGTTGTATCAAACTGAAAATCGATGCTTCTTCCACCTCTCGTTGCTTTTGTACACAATTGAGTGAAGCACCTGTTTTCAAGGCGGTTGTAGCGATAAGTTATTGGCTAATGTATACAATCTGTTCACATTGTGTCAGTTGAGTGAATACCTTGACGCACTGGAATCTTTCGTAGTAAACTGTGGCATGTGTGTACAACTGATGAAGCGGTCAGCATGCCAAGTAGGTGGCGATGTCTTAGTAGAGAGAGAGAGGGAGCAAGGATTTCAAATTTCCCACTCAAGGTGACTCTGCAATGCGGTTACCCTTCCCTACCCGATGATGAGGATTTGAAAGCGCCTTCTTTGTGAAGTTGAGAGCATCGCCAGCTCTCTTGGTTGAACGCCTATAATTGTTAAATTCTGCTGTCCTTTGATCGGGCTTCCTTCCAGTCTGTTTACACCCCTTTTTTCCATCTCGATCGTGGATTGACATATTGGGGGGCAATTAGGCATTGAAATAAAAAAAGCCCATAAAGTCTGCAGGGAACATGAGCACCAGATCGATAGCTTCCCCAGGAACCAGTGCATTGGGAGACTTGTCAATGTGAGAGAGAATGCGACAATTTCTCCTCATCGGAGGCATCGATTACTACCGTCTTCTTTTATAGCCCCCCCCTTTAGTGGCGTAAAATTATAGGCCTTTTTTTATCATTTTTCTTCTCATTTTATTAGATCGTTTTTCCCCTGATCCAATTAAATACTCCGCACATCTCCCACCTTTCTATTCAACTTGCTATTTTTTTTGCTGATTAACCATGATGTCATATTTAAACTAATTATCGCTGTCAGTCAAAGTGAGCTAATTATTGCCATCGATCGTATATAGAAGAAAATCTAAACTTCCCCTACTTGGATAGCATAGGCTACTACGATTTCACCCGAGTGAAAAAGCCGATTTTTCGATATTCTGAGTTGGGGTGATAGTTGATTTGTATCGCCTATATCTGCCATCATTTGAAAAGCCAGGCTTAATCTAAAGCGCTCCATTTTTTGGAAGTTAAACGATAGACTCTCGTCAACATATTCTCACATTGTTTCTGAAAAAAAAGGTGCATTTTTTTCAATCTACCTCTAGTTTACCGGCAATAACACGACTGTGCAGGAAGTACGGGAATATTCCACACTTGGTGAACAATGCCTATGGAGTACAATCGAAGCGCTGCATGGGTCTAATTGAATGCGCCTGGACTGAGGTCAAGTCAACCCACTCGGAGGGAAATTCTACGCAATCTCCTTCTCCTCCACTGGATCTCCTCTACGTTCAATCGACAGACAAGAATCTTATGATCCCGGTTGGCGGGGCTATAATCGCAGGATTTTCGAAAGATCTGATCAAGGAGATTGCTGAATCTTATCCAGGCAAGTGTGCTGGTAGCATTGGCATTGGCTTTCAGATATCACTGTCTCGGTGTGTATCACATGAGTAGTCAACCGTCTAATGAGGTCTAGCTGATATAAGAATGATGATGATTCCTCAACAAGGGACTCAATGAACGGGAGGAAGCTAATCTTTAGATCATAGTAGGGCAAGGTCCTGAAATGCGAAGATTGTTCAACGACTTGCTGATCAGATCAAGTGTGAGAATCGGACAAAAGGTAGAGTAGCTTTCAAGTTACAACACGTTAAAGAAAGTTGCCTGCGAAAACCATTCGTGCTTCGTTCTGAATGCCATATTAGCTTGTTCTCTCTCCATTTTATATTCAATCTTAGAAGTTTTGGTTTCGAAAGAATCATGGAGATGCCTAAATTTGATGGCATGGTCAATTTCTTCCTCAAAAGGTTGCTTGATCCAATGATAGTCTTATAATAAACAAACAAGACCTCTTTCTCCAAGTTTGAGGCTATCTATCTTCCATACGCTTTAAAAGCCGTTCTGATTTTTAGGCAGAGCATCAGGTACTCCCTCTCTGGACGTCTTCGCCACTCTTCTTCATCTTGGAAGACGGGGTTGGGAGGATCTCTGCTCCAAGCAGGAGATTTGCTACGCCAAACTTGCCGAAGGTTTAAAGGGACTTGCTGATAAACACGGTCTACGCCTCATGAATACCCCCGAAAACTCCATATCCCTTGCTCTTTCACTCAAATCCCTACATACTACAGGTGAGAATGATGTCGCCATTGATCCAGAACTATTAACTCAGATAGGATCAAGATTATTCACTCAGGGATGCTCTGGAGTTCGGTATGCAAATTCCTATTAATTGATACTACTTATAAATTTTAGAGTAGTTGTGCCTGCCTCGATGGAAAAACACTTTAACATAGCACCTAAGTGTGTAGGCGGGGTAACATTGGTGGGCTTCAATTCGCATAGCTGTGTGTCAAAAGAAGCCTACCTGAATGCTGCAGCAGCTTTGGGTCAAACACCCGAAGAAATTGACCTCTTTTTAACTCGTCTGGACAAAGCCCTTACCGCATTCAGACGACAACTAGAGAAGAAATCAATCCAACTCCTTCCCCAGCCAATTTCATAAATATATATATATATATATATTAAATTTTAATAAACAAATCTTTTTTTATTCATGCTTATCGTTGATCTTTGGGGAGAAAGTAGGTCTCCCGGAAGTTTTTAAGGTGAAAGGGAATTCCTCGAACTTCACTATTACTCATTCTACCCTCGTCGTCAATTGCTTCATTAAGAACTTCCGTTGCTAGACTGAAATCAGGTTCATTTGGACCAAGCTTCTCCATTACCATCAAAAAGCGAGAAATTCGCAGATTTAGCGCCTGTAAAGGGAAAGAGAGAGTGAGAGAGATTAAGTAAAGGACTGAAATAACTCGTGCAGCAACTTACTTGTTCGCAAACTGTGATGAGTTTGAAGCGAGGATGAGCGGGTAAAGAACTCGGTCCCTTATAGTTGCTCTTACTGACAGGAACCCAGAACACTAGACGTCCACCTGGTTTGAGGAAAATGTTGGCCTGCAACAAGAGGTCACCAAATGTCTCCTGCAAAGGATAATCTTCCTTAAAAAAACAAGTGAAAAAGACAGCGATAAGAAGAAGATGACCTCAGGAGTTAGAGTTTGAGTGGGAGAGAGAGAGACTTACTTTATGAGGATAATGAGGAAGATCGTGTGGAACAGGAACGAGGCCATTTTGGTCAGGAACCAGAGCGAATTGTTTCCTACTCATCAAATTGAAGTGAAACAAAAGATGGGTGAGGGTTTAGTAGAATTTCAATAAATCAAATTAGTCAGCTATGGATCTGATGGCATGCTTATGGAAAGGGGAGAATTAATAGAGTAAGGGACATTGAAAAGAATGTAATCTATAAAAAAATATTAAGCAACTCAGAACTAGTATTACAAAGTCTAAACTTTGTTTTACAAGAAATTTCTTGAGGGTTGATTTACACTTTCTCGTTATTATCTTCTCAGTCAAACAACGGATTTGCAAGCTTTAATGCACAAAGTGTAGATGAAATGATACACACCTCAACATTGACGTCAAAACAATTAATCTGAGATTGGTGCTCTTCTAAACACACCCTCGTGGCGTCTCTGATGGTAAATTCGATTCCTGTCACCCTTTCATTGGTCATTCTATTCGTTCCGAAAAGGATCATCGAACTCGTAATGCGAACGAAGCTTATGCTTGATAGTTTCAAGAGAAATGAGATTCGTTTACTACTATTGTATGTGTGTCCTAAATCACCTTCATTCCATATACTTTTCGATATCCAAAATGGATAAAGAAGCCTCGATATATATTGAAATGGAGGAACAGTATAAGAACTTCAACACCCGAAAGGGCAGATGGTAAAGACATTCAAGTAGAGACGTAACTTACTCGCCAGTAATCTGATGGATGAACTCGGGTGGTTGTAGTGATGGCTCCTTTTCAGCCGCCTCCGAGGCAACTCGACAACTGCGCTCACGAACCCCGTAGGGTGGATCTGTAATCATGGCATCAAACAGACCCTCATTCGAAGGCATAGTGCGTAGAAGTCGACTCAGAGAAGCGGCGTCTGCAATTAAGACGTCAAGATACCGCGACTCCATTCCATACTGTCGGTAGTTTGCTCGCAGACATTCACCTTTAGTGCGTTTGCCCTAATGGTGGAAGAGAATCAAGAGTAATTTAGAGCCAAGATAAGCAACTGATGGAGGAACATTTCCACAAAATATAATATATAATAACGCAATAAAAATTAAAAATAAACTCCACTTCAGCACACCCCTTTAAACATTTTATGCAAAGAGCCTCAAACAAGGCAGGAAATGAAGTAAAAGAATTAACTGTTTAAAAGACGAAATCACGCCCAACATTTTATCAATCGTGCTTCCAAAACAGTTACACATATGGCGTCCACAGTCAAAAGGCATTTAGAATATGACTAAATAATTATTAATTAATTTCAGACATACCAAATTCATAAGAGCTACTAAACCTTAGGAAAGGCCTTTAAAGCAGGTGAAATGAAAGATAGAATGTAATATCGAAACTACATAACCGACATTCGATGTCAAAATGAACGAAGAGAGAATTAGTGAAACAACAATTTCTAGGTTGGATTGAATAATATAAGACATGAGATACTGATTCGCAATCAGCGTTCAAAACTAAATATAGTCGAAAAAAATTAAGGATTTGAAGATGATGCTTCCCCAGCTCGGTTTATAATTAAATGAAATTAAGCAAGATTTCCTTTTAACGCACCTGTCCAGCTTTGGGCGAAGCGCCAATTCCATGCACCAGGGAATAATCAATATCGTTACCAGCACCATAAGCACCCCAGATCGAAGCAGCCAAGACCATTCCACCAGTTCCAATAAAAGGATCCCAGACAATGTCACCACGCTTGCACAGTGCAGCATTTGCAATTATACCCGCTAAGCAAACATCCATTGTCGTATTTCCCAGATAAAAGCGCTTAGAGAGGTCGAACTGATTAAGTATTTGCTTTCGACAACTTTCAGCTATGGCCAGACCGTAGTAAACCCGTACAAGAGCCTGGTCTCCCTTATTAGTGGTGGGTTTCGCGTACTCGAATAAGATGTGGAGTTTGTGCTAAAATAAGAGATACATTTAATGAAGAGGATGTTTACTTTGGGATTGTCGAGATCTACGGGTGCAGTGGTATCTGCATGAGATTCAACAAGTCTCTGAATAAAAGGGAGACGATGATCAACAGGGATTTTCTTATTTACAGAACTAACGACCATTTTATATGAGTCATTTCCATATAAGTATTTCTCGATCGAAGAGAGGGGAATTTGGGGAACCTAAATGAGGTTGACACAAAGTTAGACGTGGGAGTACCATTTCAAGTAGTTGCTCAAATGAAGGTGCACAGGCCCATATTAAATAGATGGACTTCACAAGCATACTGCGTTCAATAAAGGAAGCAGCAACTTCATTATTAGGAAGGGAAACTTTTACATAAGGATCAGTCCAATTGGTATTTGAAGGAATGCAATCTTGGCTCAATCCATGTATTGTAAGAAGAGAACGAATTTCTAATTCACGGAAATTAATAAAATCATAGGCTGCGAACGCCAATAAATAATCCATGCCTTTTAAATATTGCCTTTTTGGGTTAATATCATTGGCTAGTATTTTGAAGAGTTCGAGGGTTCTTAGTCGTTTATAACGAATGAGTAGTTGAACTAATTTTAAGCAGAATAATTAAACCTTTAAAACCGTACCAAAATAAGTCTATTCTACTTTTATGAATTCAAAGTTTCATAGCTACGACCTCTGGTGTGAATATTTTGGTTACTAATTTTCTTAGTTAAAACCATGAACACTAGAGCAAAAATATATTTGGCAATTAGTTTGCAATAAGTTAAGTTTCAAGAGTGAAATCCTAGACCACGTTAGTTTTATGCTCCATTTTTTTGTTTTTATAATCATGCATTCTATGTGAATAACAACTAATGCAATTTTATTGAAGCTTTAAAATTGCCGACGTTTCAAATAGGAATCTGCAACCTTTTCAACTAAATAGAGTATAAACTGCAATTATTAATTTTGTTCTACAATTTAAAACACTGCCTATTTCTGGCCATTTCCTTTAAGCGAATTTCCGATCGCCAAATTAGAGTTCACTTACAAGCATGTTGGCATATTAACTTGAAATTTTTATTAATAAAAAAGAATAAGCGCCTTTGAAAATTAAAGTCATATGGGATATTTCATATATTTCCCTATCCGCAACACGCAAACGGATACAGTGAAAACCTTAGTTCTCGCAAATATATATTGTACCTAATGTACAGTAATAATCATGTCATTAAAGGTAAGGGATTCCATATTCCCATCATTTCCTTTTGCTCACTTTGAAGTTTACATAAAATCTTTATTTTGTCATTTATCAACTGCAGCATCGTCTAATGTGCCTTCTAAAGTAATAAGTATTCCAAAATTGAAAATTTTAATTCTAAATTCTAATTTCTAAATTCTAAATAAATGAAGAATCACATGCAAATGATTTCATGTCAAATGCTTAGCTACTTAAATTAGATGAGTAGATTCTAAGATTTTTCTGTTAATTTGAATAGATTATGCTCTTTTAACTGAGAAAATTAATGCCTCCATGAGAAAATATTATCACTCGATTGTGTGAACCTTCCTCTTTTCATGTTTACACTGATTTTATAAAAATTATAAGCAAAGTTGATTGCTGTGCTAAGAAGTCAGTTTTTCGGAAGCCTGATAAAAGTAAGGATTTGAAATTTCGAAAATTGTAACCAAAACATACGTAATGACATCACGTTGTCATTAGAACTGAATTATGATTGTATTTCCAATCAGAACAACGTAGACTAATAATTAACTTAAAATGATATCTTTTATTGTTAGTACCTCCCTAAGTAAATATAGCCATAAAATTGTTACAGGCTTAGCCCTAAAATTTCATATATATGCTAATCATTAGCCTACTACCAAGTAGCAATAAGGACCCATTAGGCATGACTTCCGAGTATACGCAAGTAAAAATATCCGTTAGCAGAAGCTTTCGACGCATGTGTTTAAAATACCGCTTATAAAGTTAACAAAAATATATTATTATTATACAATACAACAATAAAGCCAATTAGCAGATAAAGTTCTTGTCTAAAAAGCTGGTTTTGGTGAAGCTCTTTCATAGGTAATAGCGTAATTTTCCAACATTTACCACCTTATACCACCTATTCCTGTGTGTCAATGAAGCACTCCACTGCTAAGGACTAAAACCTAGAATTTTTCAAGGATCTAACAGAAGCACTTTTATTTACTTTCCACAGTGGAACTCTCAGCAAGCAAATGATGAGTAAATGATAAAGATGAATAATCAGGATACTTTTTTTGCATCTCCTTCGGAAATTAGAAATTGAATTAGCTTTGAGTCAAACATTTGGCAAAATTCAAATACCTTTTGATGAAGTCACTGTGTAGGCAAAAATTGTGTCTGTTGAATACGTTTTAAAGTTACAAATTATTTCACACACTCAACTTTTTAAATTAGACTAGATTGAGACCGATCTGAATCATCATTTTTAACATAAGATCTAAATTTTCCTTTCGGTCAATATTCACGCGCTCCCAAACTAATTGCTTTTGCCTTTGAGATAAATTAATAAAGCCTTTCAGATTTTCGAATATCATAATTCATTTATCAGTATTTAATGATTACCAGCTATCGAACTTTTGACAATTCCTATTTATGTAAATTACTTACCCGTCGTCTTTATACAGGGTGCCTAGGAAAAAAACGCCTGTATGAGCGCAAAAAAATAAATTATTATTATTGTTATTATTATTATACTTTTAGTTCAAATTAGCGGAAGCAGAATACTACGAACAGCAACACAACTTTTCTCTTTTTTAAGCCTTTTTCATATTCCGAGCTCCGTATCGTTCTCCTACGTATCTTGTGATACTGAGATTCATACAAACAACCTTAGTTAGTAATTCGACAGCTTTCCACATTCCACCAGTTGAAATTTCCAGTGCCTATCACCTTTCCCATTTACACCATACATGTGCGTCTTCGCTTCCCCATTTGCTCATTATTTATTCTTTTCAGAGCACGATTTTGTAAGGACCGAAACATAAGTTAACAAAAATACTCAAAAAACGAGACCTTAGTGATTGAACTCCGCATCTTGAGTTTGAGCCAACGGTAGATACTGAGTTCGCTTTACACTAATTTCCAATAAATATTTTAGAAGCCATCATAAATAACTTATAACATTTGAAAAGGAGATACGATTTTAGCGGGTTTATCGATTGCCTTCCTAAATCAATTCCCCACTGACCTCCTCAACTTATTACCATTTTCGTCAGCCAAAGTTAATTAATTTACTTAATTAAATTCATGCTATTTAAACAAAGCTAGTTCAATCGAGCATATAATGACAGTTGGCCACAGAGACAGTCATTTAAATTGGAAAATTTTCAAATGAAACAGAAAAAAACTCTATTTAAAATTACTCATACTTGGCTTTCTAGGAGATTAATCCAATTTATGCATAATGGAGTATTTAAAACATGACCCAGTATTGGATTAGTTACGTTAAGGATTTAAAAGTACATTTTTGCATTAAAAAAATAAATAATAAAATTTTGTTACTTTGTTTTTTAGCAATTAAAAATGAATATTAAGGAAAAATGATTGTATGATTGGGTAATATGATTTTCTGTCACTTAATTGCCAAAAAAAAGTTTGAACGTCCCTTCCGCACTTTTTCAAAATTGTCAATTCTTGAAAACAATAATTTATTTTTAATTCCCCTTATGTGTCCATGCATTTATCGGTTGTGATAGAAGGTTTGCTTTGATGAACATCCATAGAAAAGTGGCATTCGAAACTGTTTATCCATAGAAAGTGTTTAAATGCATGAGAGGGAGAGAGAGTGTGTGTGAGGGAAATACATCAAAATGTATACAGGCCACGTAAAGTTAGGTTGCCACAAAGATCCGATTTTATTTGCAGTTTAGATTCGGTAGTATTCACTTGCCTTTAATGAACAATATTTACGCCTTCCCATTTGGATTATGAGTGATTTTATCTTTACTGATCAGTTGATCAATTTGAGGTGGCAATAAAACCATTTGACAAAATCGATCCCACTTCCGAACAGCCAAGTGTAAAATAACCGATAAGAGTTGAAATGGATCACAATGGCATATCAAGGTTTCGGTGAGATTTCAGCTGGAGAAGTTAAAATAGTTATTTATTTATATCATATGGCTGGCTTCTTGATGGTTATCATTAGCCCTTTAGTTGACTTCAGGCTTCACAGAGGGGAAGAAACATTAAATTGGAAAAAATCGAGGGGGGGGGGTACAGAAGAGTGTTTCAAAGATGTAAAAGACAAACACAAAGGTAGAACAAAGGTGAGGTGAATACTGTGGAAATAGTCGAATATGGCATAGAGTGAGGTGAGGGTAGTTTGAAGTGAGAAGTCAACTGCCAGTTAATTGACTTTTTTCCGTATGAATATACATTGCCCAGGGTGCACCACGTGGAGGTAAGTCTGTCGCACACCCCGAAGTTAAAATAGTAAGGCCACAATAAGCAGAACTGCAAAGACAAAGGGATATTAATTTTTTTGTTATACGAAAAATGAAGAGATGGGCCGCACTTGACAGACCCAGATGTTCGCCTTGGATTCCACTCTTTTTGATTCAACCTTT
>UZAE01000553.1:0-21438 GCA_900617975.1 Rodentolepis nana | reverse complement strand
CCCCCCCCCTCTCGACTTTTTTCAATTTGATGTACCTTCCTCTCTGTGAAGCCTGAAGTCATCTAAAGGACTAATGAAACTATCAAAATGCCTGCCATTTGATAAGAAATAAATAAATATAGAACAGTGGGAAGTCGAAATTCAACGGCCAAGAAAAGTGGCACACATCTGAAGAATGCTTTCTTATAACTGTTGCTTTTATTTTAGTTTCAACCAATCTCTCATTGCTTTCAAGGATTTCACGTAAATTATCCATTAAAGCTCAGATATAGTTTGGAATACACCTAGGAATGTTGACGTCAGAAGACTGAAAATCGACTGAAAAATAAATGTAAATATAGGTGATATCTCATCGTAACCAATGCTTTTAATTCTTCATTACGTTACATTGATCTACTCTCATCTATGCGGTGCCTCCACGGGGTGCACACTAGGCAACGTATACTCATACGGTATCATGACCCCACAGCATGTCATGTTCCACCAATCCCGGAGTACTTACCTTACCATTTTCTCTGCCTTTTGCGTCTGTCGCTTTTACATCTGTGAACCACCCTCGACTTGTTGTGACCTTGATGTTCCTCCTCCCCTCCGTGAAGTCCGAAGTCAACTAAAGGGCCAATGATAACTCACATAAAGCCTGCTATTTGAAATAAAACTCTCATCTGTTGGCCCATCCAAATCAAATTAGGAAAGAGAGAAAGAGATAATATGGCAAGTTATGCGGGTACCAGTATTAGCGTATAAATTTCACATTAGCGACACAACGTAAACCAGTTAGCTAAGATGAGGATAGGCAATGATCAATCAAAAAGTTAAAGACATTCAACGCATGCCTATGCCACTATTTTCGACGTAAGTATAAAATAAAAATTAAAGAAGGTTCACCTGCTCAATAGTAATTGTAGGGTTTTCTGGATTAGTCAAAAGAGCCTCTCGAGTAAGGTTACCCCCCAAGAGAAGTGCAACCTCTCGAATCGAACGCCAGCAATTCACCACCAAATGTTCTGGCCGTTCAACTACTCTTCGAAGAGCTTTCACTGCCTCGTTCTCAGTATCGGTTTGCGAGCATTCTCTTGAAGTCCCTAGAAGGTCTGCAAAGTCCTCCAATTTTTGCCATTGATCCTCTTCGCCAGCGCCACTTGGAATAATCTTGAAAAGAAAGTCATGAAATAAGGCAGAAATCAGATTTTTAATGTAAACTACGCCTCTCCTAATGTCAAGGCACAGAGCCCAGTTTCGGTGCGATTCGCTCAAGGAAAGTTGAACATGGTAATCCGATTTGAATTCGAATGACAAAAAGAAATAAATCAATTAATGTTATTATGCATCCTATCGTTCGCCATTCTCTTGTCGAAAGAACAAATTTAACATCTCACTCTTTTTATTCCTTCGTAGGCCCACGTTCAGGTCCATTCGCCTATTCCCCAAAAAAAATGTTTTTTTCTCGCATTATGTATCATAGTTAAGTTCAGACAATGACTGACTTCTTTGCTGTTATGAACTCCACTTTTTACCGATTCGGTAATTCTAACTAAGCCTACAATAGGCGTATATAACATTGAAGACTTGCCATTATTATTATTCGATGTACCTTTGTGCGTTCACCATCTTCATCGACCATCAAGAGTATTCCCTCGGGGGAGGAATGAAAAATCACAAAAGAGCATATTCGAGCAACACGAGACGCAATCGCCACTATCCTCTCGAATATTGACGTATTCGGCAGAAAGTCCAAAGAAGGGTTTTTAAAGAACCACCTGGAATAAAAGAAAGTACGGTGGTATTACAAACAAATTCTCGGAACTTTGCCCTTTTTATCATAATTTGACTTAGTCTCATTTTTTAGCGATTTTAAGTACCTAGTAGCCTTATTGCTTTCTTTGTTAAATCGCCGATTTTGGGCTGTCTCAATTCTTTCAAGTAGCGCATACACCGAGTAAGCACAAATGATGATGGTTTGTTTTCATTCGATAGTTTGACTTACGTGCTTCTTCCGCACAAACGCCTGCATATCGTCAAAGTTAGTGCCGACTCTAGTCATTCTTCCTTCTATCACAATCTTTGGGGGGGGGAGGTTTGAAGAAGTCAAGATAAAGCCTTAGTCATGATTAACACCCACCTAGTGATCCTACTTATATGGGGCTCAATTAACCTTCGGCCTTTTGTTTGACTTTAGTTAAAGATTTACAAATGCATAAATTCCAATGGGGGCAGCTTACTCAGAAGACAAGCAACATTCTGGATCATGAAGGAGGGTCCGCAAAATATTAAGAAGAGGATAGAATGGTCCAGTAACTGAAACGACTAATAAACCTCCCTTTCCGGCTTCAGCAACTCTGAGTTGAGCATCAAGAGTGTCCAAAAGAAAGTGAGCAGTGGCCACAGCTCGAAAACGAGGCTCAGACACACCAAGGAGTCGGTCTATAGCTAAAGTCGGAGATATGGAGTTCGACGGAGATGGAGCCGTCAGGAGAGAACGGACTAGATGACCTCCAACCACGTTTATATCGGGTCTGGGACTTGATGCCACTTCAGTTAAAGATAATCGCCAAATTCTTAAAAGACAGTCCGACTTCTACCAGAAGAACAAACAAAGTTTACTTTCCATTAGAGGGCCAAGACATAGTTACAAATTGACAACAATCGTTTAGGTTATTTACATTTAAAAAGAAAACCTTTTCACGATTTTTCTTTATAGCACTGTGCTAAAATAAGAGGTAAAGTGTACTACATCAAACTGAAATTGATTTCGAGAGATTGCACAGCGTCATGTGTAATGTTCAGAGGCCGTTAAGTGTGTGTAGCTCAGTATTTCGCTGTCACTTATTAATGACGGTTGTAAATGGTCCCATATACTGCCATTTTCAATTGAACAAAGCTTGTATTAGTTACAATTTCGTTGTAATCTAAACTCTTTGTAAAGTTAAGGTAAATGGCATACGTCCATGAAGCTTTCGAAGAAGTATGTACAATTTCCTCCGGTTTATGGCATTCCATGTTGTTGGATCTGTCTACCAGGGGTTATTAATTTAACAAGTACTGTGCACTGCAATAATCTGCATGCAAGTAGAGTTAAAAATGAACAATCGCAATACGATTACGGAAACCGTACCAAGTCAATCGGCAATATCCCCAAAAAACATGTTGAGACGTGCTGATTTGTTTATTGGAGGTCACGTTGCGCACTTTCAATTATCGTTGTGAACTTAAAGTGTATTCTGTATTTAAAGATATTATATATTAACTTACCTTTCTGCATTCATAGGGGACCCAGTAGAAGGAACTGGTGTGGCGAATATCTCACTCATTGGAGGTTTAAGGGTAGGCGCTGAGCCCGTCAACAAAGATGCAAATTCTACTGCAGTTCAAAGGAAAGCTAACAACAGAACTAGAACACTGAAATATTGAAGCTACCAGGAGTCCAAGTCCTAAATGCGTCCCAAGTTAAACCCCATTCGCGGATCACGACTAATTCGTTTGTGCTAATTATTACTCTAAATGAATCGATAAGTGGGTTTACGCACGGATAGAAAAAAGGCTGCTCATCTGAGTAAGCCAATTCCTAACTTTCAATGACTTCTGGTGAAAAGAAAGTGAAAAGCAGAGAGTTATATGCCCTCGTTTTATAATTTAAGCACAGAATTTCGCCTACGTTCGAGAAATAATTATCAAAAGTACTAGCATGTCTGACTAAAATATAACACTGAGTATGCATGACCGACTCCACAACGTTTCACATCATAAATCAAATAAATGCATTATTCACCATATACTTCAGTAGATCTAGCCATTGGATGAGTTTATGAGCATTCTCCCTGTCCTCGGAGAAACCGCTCCAAAGCCCAGAGAAGAGAGAAGTTAGAAGAACTTCAAAGCAGTCGTCACTACCATCAAGCATGAAGGTAAGCTTTACAGTGTCAGTGAGGAGTTTAAGCGGTTCCGGTAGACCTGAAGCAGTGAGTAATAATATTCACAAATAAATATGAAATATAATCAAATTGATTGCAATTATAATAACTGCAAGGCCATAAATGAACCTCTAGATGCAGGTACTTTCTACAGATTAATAGAAACATCCCCTTTGCCCCTGAATATAACTTGTATTCCGATCGACTTCGAAGTCCTTCTCTTTATTTATGCATATTACCTTATAATCTTTACGTTACCATACGGTCCTCTTTCAAAATAAGCTTCACTGGTGCTAGACTCGTAACAGAAGGCGATATTGCTGTTTAAAACACGTTCAATACCTCTATAGCTTTCGTTTGATACAGCCAAAACTCATCACGTTGGTATCAGATTGCTGTAGACACATGTGAGTGCAGCTGGGTGCATTTTCAAAAAATAATTCGGGCGTTAAAGGGTTAATAAAAAGTATTGGATTTTCATTCAATTGCGCCAAATGAATACGCATCACGCGATTGTGGAGTAATGAAATTCGATTAGAGGATATACACACCTTTTTCAACACCACTGCGTCGTAAAACATCAATAAACGCAACGAGGAAGGCCAGAGCGTTTGTTGTACGTGTTGGAACGCCGCCAGTATGAAGGTGAGATAATATAGCTGAAGCAATACGACCGAATATTTCATTCAATTTGCGAATAAGTTCCCCTCGTTTCACCAAGTCTTTTTCTTGACCAAGTAATGATAGGAAGTTCTCCATCACCTAGAAATGAAATGAGCAATTAATGGACTATTCGGGCCTACCCTGGTGATCATGACGGACATTCGACTCCGGGCACCCTGGTCAAACCAACAGACACCGATATCGACAACTTCAATAAAGAGATTGATAAGTTCACCGTAACTATTGGGATTGGCTTGACAAAGAAGAAGTTCAATTACAGCGACAGATTGTTGGTTGAGCTGATAATCCTGACTTCGAAAGGCACGGGATATGAGTGCAAGATTGGGAAGAACGATGGGAGATCGTTTGAGACCCTTTTTAGTAAGTCGATATCGATAAGCATGAAGAAGAGTGGGCAAACCACATTCGGTGAAGCCTGCAGAAATTGACAAAAGAATTAGACATGAGTTAACAAATTTATTAATAAAACTTGTGAGAGACAAATATCTATCGCCTTGAATTACTATTTAAAAAATACTTTTTGTCCAACCTAGCATGGATGACATGATGCCTACATCTCTTTGTCAAAAGTAAATAAAAGTCCAAGATACGATCCAAATACCGCTTAAAACTTACCTGCTAATCTCATCTTCACACCCTTGGCTTTGAAAATACGAATAACTCAAGGTGGAACGACCAAACATTAAACTCTATTAACGGGTCAAATGCCAATACATACAGAGAACATGACCCATCCCAAGAAATTGTGAACCAATGCAGTAAATTGTTATGGTAGGATAACAGTTATAGAACCACAGCCCCCACGATAACGCTAAGAATTCAGAGTAATTAAAGCAAACTCCAAGATGCCTCAATAACATAATCTGCTTACCTCGAAATTCCTCACATGGTTTTTATGCTCATACGTTTTTGGCGGTGTCATGGCAAATAAAACTTATGATGTCCATCAAAGCAGAAGCCGACAAATGAGGGTTACCAAGAGCAATAAGTGTATTGCAAAAACAACTATTCTCTCCACCTCAAAATCGCTACATTATTCCATCAAATTCAAATAAAACTTACATAATGAAAATGTTTCAATTAGCATGGAAGGGACCAAGGGAGACAGATTGAACACTTTATCCAGGAAGGCCTACGAACGAAAAAAGACAGTATTTCAATAGAAAAAAAACTAACGATTAGACAACAAAATGAAAGGTAAATTTACGCGAGAGACTCCTTGAATTTGATTGGTCAGCGATACAAGAGCAAAGCACCATGCGTTTAGGCCATCATTTTCAACTGGGGAAAAATGATTAGCAAAGAGAGCATAGAGTTCGCCTGCCTAGAGAAACAAAAAAAATGTAGTAGGACATTTTCTAATTAAATCCTTTTCTTTATCATAAAAACATAACAGCGAAAAGATGCTCAGATCTTCTTATCCGTGATCTATGGTGTCACTAGACCATTGATTAATGTGTGTATACCTGCCAGAACAAAGGTCACAAGATCGACGTTCATCGATAGATGTGACGTTATGTGAATGATCAATCGCATCGGTTAATTCGGAATGAGTGACAGGACGTCCGTTTTCAATAAGAATGATTCAAGGATACCTTCCGTATACTCGTTTTAACGAACTTAGTAAAATTAGCAATGGAAGATTAAAGGAGCAAAAAAAGTGACCTCCAAAATTCATTATGGATAGAGATACTCAGAAGTACTTGAATAAGAACTTTCACAGAGGATAACAAATAAGATTTAGGCTTCTAAAATTCATTTTAAAATGTTAAAATTGGTAATTACTTTGCTTTGGCAAAGACAATACTAATAAAGATGGCAAGTCACAGTAGCTTACAGACTGAGCAAGAGCAACATCCCCAGCAGCGCCAATAAGTGTACAGGCGAGAAAAAATGTCTGCATTTCAGAGCTCTGGATGTTTGATGTATCAACTGGAGGTGGCGCGGTTAGAGGAAATCCAACAGAGAGTAACCATTCAATAGCCCTCGAGCTTGTCATGTCCTTAACCTCCCTGAATGCAGTTGAGAAGAATTTCTGGATCAGCAGAAGAGTGTTTCGCATCCAGATGGGTTGGCTAACAATTCGGCTTAGCAGATGGTGAAAGACGATTGACTGATAAATCGATTCACCGTCATCGATTGCGTATCTGTGATACAGGCTGAGTAACAGTTCATATGTATTCATAACAGCTTCCTTAAGCGCCTAAAGGTAATAAAACAAAGAGCAGCTAAGAGTTAAGGAAAAAAATTTACATCGATCGGGTCTCCTTGTTTGTGGTAGATGAACTCGAAGATGGGCACCAATTTATTATGTTCAAAAAGTTCCTCTATAAGGGCTTTATTTTGGCATTTGCTATAAGGGAAGGAAACAGTGAAAGCATGAGAAGTATCTTACGATATACGGTTTGTCCACTGACGAAAAGAGAAGCTTACAAGTAGAGCAACGAATGGATCCTCACTTCTGAAAGAGGAACAATATAAACTCTCACAATGCTTAAAACTTACCTATTTTGAATAGAAATTTCGTCTAATAAACGATATGCCATGAGGATAAAATCTTCATTTGATAACACTGATAACAGACCAAAAATAACCGACGATCTTCGTGAAGGATAACTAAGATGATGTAAATATTTATGAAAAAGCTTCGTGTAAGGATCGGAATTGTCTGAACTAGTTGTAAAAATCTGAAGAAAATGGATAATCTAAGATAATGATAAAACCTTTTGAGCCACAGATCCAGTTTCTAGGTAGCATATACATTGTGCCAACAGAACACTATTGGCCAGCAAACAGTTAAAAGAAATTTCATCTAAAAGAAGACATAAAATTAATCCAAAAAATGTAAATTACGTTCAAAAATTAAATCTTGAAATTCCACGAGTTCATACAAAATGGAAGAGTAATTGTTTCGCTTTAATTTATTGGCATTAGATATTAATGAACTTATTGCCTGTAGACATAAAGCAATTTGGGAATCATTAAACTTTTGATTGCTAAAGACATAAAATAAAAAACAGAAGCCACACCTTGAGAAAGCTTTAAGCAACTCAATAAGGACAGTTAGATTCTCCTTGGTGGTAAATTCATCAACAAGGGCACCAGCTGGAGGTATAATAGATTTACAAAAAGACTTACGACTGCCTGATTTGTAAATTTTTGAGAGAAATTGCAATCTATTATCGTCATTTCTACATAATGAAAGTCCATGGGTAATGAGATTGTTTAGGTTTTCTATGCAACAGCTAAAAGGTTATTGATGAGATTGGAGAAAATAAAATACCAATTATCAGCACAGGAGTGGTAGAGCTCGCGCAGTAGGAATGTTTCCAGTTCGTTCCTCAAACGCATTAAATTTTCACCGCCCATTATTACTAATCAATGAAGTAAAAAATGATTAATGTGGTTAAATCGGTAAGTAAGACGTGTTAAGTAATAAGAAGAAACATAACAAATTCGAATACACAAGGAATATAGTAAAGCTAATTATTATATGAATTAAATAGATGTGTACTCAGCCATTGCAAACATTTACTAGGTTGGTCTGAATTAGAGTACAAAAACGTGACTGAAATGCACCTGAGGAATACAAAATGTTACAAGGTTGTTAAATGGTATAAAGAATCATATCAAAGATCTTGAAATATAAGGTAAAAATTATGAATAATTTGAAAAGAAATTTGCATGACTAATGAGATAAAATTATTTTGCGGTTTTAATGAAGATCTTCCATGAATAATCCAATTGAAACTTAATTCGTATTGAACTAAATTGTAGTTTATGTCTTGGCATACATATGTCCTTATAAATACGTTCTTTTATAAAATTGAAAAAAATCGCATATATTACGAGTAAGCAGTCTATTGTTTAAGCCTTTCTTAAGTGATATAAAACAGTTAACCTCGGGTTATTCGTCTTGATTTTCCTCCATCTATTTTTTAACCATGGAGTTAAAAATTTACAGGAATATCAGCTTAAATTAATCTGGTAACGCAATCATTCGATAGTAACCCAAGTATTTTCTATCTCACTACTTACGTCGACAAAAAGAGCCGCAATTCTTCAGTATTATAGCGATTAGTCTTTTTTAAGAGCTGATTTAAGCGAAATGATTTAGATTGGGGATAAAGGAAAATCTATTTTTCCATGGTTTGAGGACGTCAAAATTTCCTTAGGTATTCAAGGTGGAAGTAAGCACTTTCCATTTGGAGCTTGTGGTGTCAGCATTATTTAACAGTTTGTTTAGCAGTTAGTGAATGAATTACACAAAAGGGTGCTCGTGGATGAGTGATTTCGAAAGCTTACTTACTTCAACTAATTTCCTTTCGACCATCGGGCTTAATGCAATGGCAACGAAAATGAATTAGTTAATTTGTGATTCAAAATGTCATCGATTGTTATAAGAGCCGTGAGTCTTATTAGATGCGGGTTGAGTGTCATTGGAAAAAATCAAATCATAATGTGCAACTTGCTTACCTAAACCTTGAAGGGATTTAAGGCCTGCCGAAAAAGAAGAATGGATAACTTATCCAAGGTAGAAATTTAGAGTTTAGCAGCGTGATTTAAAACCAGCCCGCATCCTAATCAAAAGAGGGAAATAAAGCTTATGCTACACATTTGGAGGGGGGTGTATTTCTTGCAAGACAAAAGAACTCTACTAAGTCTTATTTTCGACTGATATTTCGAAAACGTAATCAGAACTGTTTAGAGCAAAAGAGCAATGAAATTTTTTCTGACCCATAGCAATCCAGTGAGTGTGTAAAATTTTGCCCTTTAACAAGATACTATTTCTATTTATTGGTGCTAATCCCGTCAATAATTCATTTTTCTCAGATGAACGTGATTGCATGTCAGGTAGCACAATAATAGTAAATGTTGTAAAAATGCACTTTCCCGTGAAAGGAAATATTTTCGAGACTCCATAAAGAATTCAATTACACTCACTTCGTCTTATGGCTATTCGAACTTCACTCTTAGGAGAGAGTCGAGAAGCTACTCAAAAAACCTAAAATAAGCAGGCTAGATGGCACGATTTTCCATATTAATTAAAAGAGGATAATAGAGTGGAAGGGGGCGTATGGTCCAATATCAAAGGACTGAGCTCAAACGGAAAGCAGAAATGCTAATTTTGGACCCCAATTTTCCTTTGGGTGGAAGGGAGGAGATCGATTACAATTGCACCGCATTTCAAGGAAGCAATTTTCAAAAGTTGCCGTGCTCTCGTAGCCAATATATCTTAATCACTACTGCGATACTTGATCAGTGTGACGAAAGGCAAAAATAAATTCTTTAAGCCATTTAACTTATCGTATTCCTAAAAGAAACAAGTCCTCCAATCCAAAATGCTAGCTTTTGATATATGAATCTTGTAGGCTTCTAGCAAAAGCACATATTATTGCTAACCACTCGTTAGAAGACCACATCTCACTAATAACGAACACAAAATTGATAAACACCCGCATTATACTACAGTGTGACTTCACTCAGTTCAAAGACCTGAAGTCCCCTCCCCCCATTAATACCTCCCTTCTAGTTCCACTTTCCTCTCATTCATTTTTTGGACATCTTGGTTTTCGCGTTTTGGAAGGGCTGCAAGGAAGGCTAACGATTCTACTTGAGAGCTATTAGCTATAATTTGCTTGCACAGCTAAATTAGCCTTACTTTTGAGGTTTGTACTAAGACAAACTAAGACAGAGAAAGACGCAATGTTACGTCCAAGCGTTTTATTAACGAATATACTAGAACAAAGAACCGGGAGTCAAGGAAGATAAGAGAATTAATAAAAAATTTTAAGTCCAAGTCTTGAGACAAATAGGTGAGCTGAATAAAGTATTTTCCGAAAGGAAAAATAGCAAACTTACCTTACACTCTAAGTCAGGGTTCAAAAAGCGCCAGCGCATTCCAACATAATACAAAAAAACCGTAGGAGTACCTACATTCAATTATCACTCCATTGCTGGTGTAGAACAAAACAAAGGGAGTGAAACACTTTATGAAGACGTTAAAAGGGCAGAAGATTGTTACAGCAGAAAATTAATAACGATATTTAGTGGAGTAATCTTTCGGTGAAACAACCAGACCACGACCCTTGCGTGCACCTCTGTAGATACTTTCAATTAAATCAAGAAGCTCCTGTTTGTTATCAATGGCCCAATTAACTTTGTTATTGTTTCCGGTTCCAAGGTCCACCATGATGTGTTTATTCCGATAGAAAAACATCGTGGTACATGGATCGTACAATTCATACATCTTTGTAAAATCAGGAACTTGTGCAATATCCACCAAGTACACTACAGCATAATTTTTTACCAACTCAGCAATTTGAAATAGAGTTTCATCCATAACCATGCACGTGGGATCCCAGTCATGTCCAAATCTTATTACAACAAGTCTGTCATCCTCAGATAAGATGGCTTGATCTACTTGCCAACCGTTCGTCAAATGCGTTAACATGTACGACATATTTAAGAACTGTCAATGGAAGCACGATTGCTGTACGCCCTCCCTGACCTTCAAAGCGGATAGCTTCCATAGGCTGATTCGTATATAGTATGGATTTAAATATACAAGTATATTGTAAATATTGTACAATTTCGTCTAAATTAAAATCTCTAATCAAGTAAATCTAAAAATGAAAATTAAATTATGTTATATTTGAGTGTTGTTTATGAAAGTTATATTGAATCAATTACATTTAATATTACAAATCTCGTTAAAAAGAGCTTTCATTCACTGTACCCTTCTGAATGGAAGATTACACAATATAACCCTAAAGTTAGCTGAGTATTCGTTCAAGAAAATTATTAGATTAAGCATACATATTAAATACTTCATCAATTTCGATGCCTAGTCAAGTGATTGAAACTGACTATTAATCATCAATGAAATTTCAAACTGAAATGGCTGTTTAATAATTAGTAAGTTTTGATATTACGTTGAATCCGGTAATTTCCATGATTTGAAATTTATTTTTTGGTGGCCTGCAGAGCCTAGCTTCAACCTCTCTCACTGGCATCGCGATTGTCCTTCACATCGATCAATGCTTTCGGTGTTCCTACTCGAACGATCACCTTATCGACGCTCAAAATCTAACATCCCGCTGACTCCTATTCTCCTTCTGCTAGCCACCGTCACACACTATGTTCAAAGAAGCAGATTCTGACTTATTTAATGTCATTTCGGGTTTTCCTACCTTCGACAAAGAAAGCGCAGAAATCTGGTTCGTTCAATTCGAGAATATGCTCAAAATAAAGGCCATCGCAAAACGGTTTGTTCATGTCGTGGTAGCTTTGCCGAGTAACTTCCATAAATAATTCCGGGATATGGTGACTAAAACGCTTGATAACAGCTCATATGGCCGGCTCAAACAGGCAATCATCGACCACCTTTCTGTTTCTCCTGATTAACGGCTAGAAGACTTGCTCACGGAAGTCGAACTTGGCGATAGATCACCATTCCAACTCCTACGACTCATTCGATCTCTGGCTGCGACAGCGAATTGCCAAACGGAATCCTTAGTGAACTATGACTGAATCGACTTTCAGAAAACTTGGCCACAAAGCTAATGACCAGCCTTAATCAAGATGATCTCCATTAATTGGCTGAAGTGGCTTTTCGCATCTATCGACGTCGCAGTAGGCCAATCGTAAACGCAGTAATAATTTCAGCCACCGTTGATATCGTCACACACCGACTAGACGACCTCATGGAGCAGTTCAAAGACCTGAAATTATTTATTTCAGGCTCCTCTCAGCGTCTCAACAGGCGACGTTCTTTTTCGCCTAGAAGGCGCCGGAGTCCATCAAGAAACGGCGACACGATTTATTACTACCATCGAACATACGGGGACAATGGTAAGAAATGTTCCCCCTGGTGTCGATGCCGCAGCCGCGAACAACACAGCCCGTCGAGAGAAATATCACGCCAGGCAGAAAAGGCGACTAATGATTCTGGAAACTCCACCAGTAGCCTACTATATATCGCCGACAGGAATTCCTGACTCAAGTTCTTGGTGGACACCGGGTCCGAAGTCAGCGTTATCCCCCCCCCCTCCCGAGGATCCACAGAAAAAACTGTCTATTTACGGACAAAATATCCTCATCCTGGATCTAAAACTTCGCCGAGAGTTCCAGTTTGTGTTCCTGATTGCAGACATTTTCTCTAAGTTCAAATTGCCAGTCACTCTCAAAGACGGCGCCCTTCAAGGTAACGCCGCATCCCTACAAGTGGTCGACTCTACAGAGGCCTTAGATTCTTTCGGCTTGAAAGTCCTCCTCGTGGATAACCCTTTCACAAACATCTTATTTGAATTTCCCTCCAGCTTCCGCCTTCAATCAGAGGTTTTGAAACCGAAGCACTGTGTACGCCACTACATAACCACTAAAGAACAACCAGTCTTTGCCAGAGTTCGTCGCTTGTACCTAGAGAAATTACTAGCGGCCAAAAAGGAATTCCAGCACATGGTTTTCTTAGAGATCGTACGACCTTCACACATGTCCGCGAAGAAAAACGGCGATTGAAGACCATATTCTCAAACAAATGACTGTTCCAGATGGCTATCCCATTCCTTCTATCCATGATTTTTGCTTCACAGTTATATTTTAAAGATCGATCTCATCCGAGCCTATCACCAGATTCCAATGGCTCCAGAAGACATTGCTAAGACGGCCGTTATCACACCATTCGACTTATTTGAATACCTACTTAACAATTTCAGTCTACGCAACCCGACCCAATCCTTCCAGTGATTTATAGACCAAGTTTTTCATGGGTTCGATTTCGTTTTTGCATATATTAACGACGTGCTCATCGAAAGCTTCAACCCTGAAGAGCACAAACAACATCTGAGACAGACATTTGACCACATTCAGAAATACGGAATCACGATTAACCCAGAAAAGTGCATAGCCAGTCAGGTGGAAATCGATTTATGCTACTCACCATACTGTGACACAAAATACCCGATAAGCATATTCAACTTCATACGTCTGTTTCCCCGGTATCTTTGAGGCAACTTAGCTAATTCTGGGAGTCTTTACAAACATTAGAGATTCTGCCACAGAGATTACTTAGCATGGTTAAGGCTTAGTAATGTAACAATTCACGATGCGTTATACATAGTCTTATACGTATGCGTGAATGACAAAAAGCCTTTGAAGCATAGGTCATAATGAGCAATTCCTGCTAATGAGCTCTGAGTTAGTTATTGATGGTTTTACTATCACGAATGTCCACGCATCCAATCAATTTAACTCTCTCGAGGTCAAATACTAATACCGTTTCGAAAGTGATCTGGCCTTTAAAAGGTATAAACCTATCTTCTCTCGCATAGTCAGTGTCAATTATTCCCTAATAGAGCAGACGACCGAGACGCATAAGATTGGCAGCAGTGTCAACGTATACATTTTGGTACATCATTAATGGTCAGACAGAAATATGGAAACAATACGTAGGTACGACAGATCCAATTAAAGTTAATGGTCATAGTGAGATTTCGCTGTAGGTCGACCTTCTAGTGTCCAACCATGCTTACTGATTGGAAAAAAAGTTCGAAATTCGTTCTAAGTTAATGCTTTCTGTTGTACCCCATTTACACTATTTTCGTAACGGTTTCTCTTCTTGCTTTAAACATTCAAGCCCGGATTTTTTTCAATTCTGTCCGTTTCACTTCATTAGACACAGAAACTTTAGTGACATCTTATTACAATATGAGGTTACCTACGATCATATATGACCTGGTTGGGGGAACCAGTATTGCATGCGCGTAATATTGCGATCAATAAACAAAGGGAAATTTCCTGCCACTTCCTACAACTAGTCCCAGAGTTGGCCTGGAGTTGGAGTTAGACCAACTTCCAAAATGAATTCATTCATAAATATCTCATAAAAAAGACGAATGGGTGAAAAAATAGAGAATGTACTACGCCTAAGTGTATCATGTGTAACATTTAAACATAAGCTAAGTATAAAAGTAGAAAAAGGGTTTGATCAGGATAGAAAACACGAGACATCGAAATCCAATTAAAGTTCCTTCTAAGAGGAGGGGGGGGGGTCTTATCACCATAGAAGGATATGGTAACAAGAGATTTTTGGACCATTCGGTCACTGATCAACAATCATCTCTGAGGTGAGGATGATTGGCAAATGTTTCCAGCCCAGGCGGAAGAAGAAAGAATATCACATGGTATGAAAGACGTTAGCACCAGTACAGCAGGATTGAGGGATGCACTGTTGGTGAACTCAGCTGTCTACATAACACCGGTGACATCGCTGATTCCAGGGCTTCATCGAAATAAGAAGGTATTGACGGATGAAAAAGAAAGAATACCCGAGAAGAAATGAAGCACAAAATTAAACGAAGGATGCTGCAATAAAAGTTTAAAGAGCAGCTGTCCCTTGGTAGAAAAGTACAAATTAGCCGTAAAGGGTAAAAGATGGGCGGTTAATAAGGAAAGAAAACCGATCTCAAAAGGAATGGGAGAGGTATTTCTCCTGCTAGCCTGATTGTCAGTAAAATGAACATCAAAACGAATCATTATGGACATTTCAACAAGAGATCTGGGAGCAGGAATTTGGTGGTATAAGTACATCTACTTATTTATACAAGGGCATTCGTCGGGGAACTGGAAGTGAGTGATAGGTATAAGAAAGAAGATAGACAGGAAGAGAAAAGATTATTATTACGCGGAGGGAGAAGCTTCATTTTGCTCCACCTCATTGGCAGAGTAGGGAACATCAATTCCCTCAAATGACGTTTCTTCAGTTGGAGAATCAGTAGTAGAAGTATTTGACAGACATGCATTCAACCAAAGCCTAAAAATCTCATCTGCCAAACGATTTCGTGGTGAATGTGAAATTTTAACCCACAGTCGGCCATCTTGTGTTTTGCATGTCAGCATCCAATCACTTATCAGATCTTCAGTAGTAACGCCGGAATCGGAGGCCTAGAAGAACAAACAACCGAATCAAAAAGCTCTAAACTTGTAAAAAATAGAACAATCGTCTTTCAACTTACTGAAGTGGAAATACTCTCCGAGAAATGCACGGGCATAGGCGTGTAATTGATATTGTGTAATGGTAAACAGATGAAATCATCCTTAACAGAGGATTGAGAAGGTACCGACGGGGCTTCAGAAAGTGGGGGGGTTATTGGAACAAGAGCGCTGAAGTGGCCGGAGGTATAGCCCACAACAAGAGGCACTTTTGAACATGAGCTCTTCTCCCAAAGAAAAGGAAGATAAATTCCTGAAAAATTTATATACAAACAGAATAAACTCCGTGTAAAATAATACCTCAGTTTCAAGATGAAATAGAGTCACTAGAGGTGAGGGTCATTAAATCAATTAAATCGTACTACATCCGAACTTCAATACGCACAGGGCAATTTACATTCTCAAGTTAACTTTTAAAGATCACTTACCACTTCGCCATCATCGTCAAATAGAAAATCTGGATGGCATGATTTCATGTCACTTCTCAGATACCCTTTTTCATAGCTCTTGTTCCCACAGTAACAAAGCAACAAGATAATGCTTATACCCTTAAGCCATGGTAATAATTTACTACAACCAAGGCTCCTATTCAACCCCACCCCTTAACTGCTGCATTCACTGTTGAGCAAGTTCACAGGAAAAAGTGTGCGGATATTATTCTAGAAGTTAAACATGGACAGAATATGCTTTTATTCAGAGAATTACAACTCTGCTTTTAAGTTGGCATTTATAAGATAGTTGTCTTATTGTCCATGAATTAAGCAAGAGGTAAAATTTAAAAGAACTCGTGTAGCACTCGTCGATCACGAACATTAATACCATCCTATTTGTATCAGTAGCAAAGTAAATCACGGAGAAATAAATAAATAAGCAAAATCAAACACACAAACTCATCTCACCTTGAAATTTCGACATTTCAAGTGAGGTGCCGGTAGCTGGACTGATAAAGAATTCCACGCTATACACCACTATGGGCCGACGAAAGATATGGCAGAGAAGAAAGATATGTATCTGTTCCAGAGGTTGATCTATGGAATAAAGCAAAACTTGAAAACACTGATGACAATCGAGTCCAACAAACAAATATGAATTTGGCTCACATTCTGAAGTAGCTGCATTCGAAGTGGACTCCCAATCGTCAAGAGCCTGACGCTCGCTTAGCTCATACCCTAACGCGGAGGCTTCCCGCTTTTCGTTTTCAAGCCAAAGTCGTGATAGTGTGTTTTTGCATGATTTAAAGCTGTGAGCAAGTGTTTGGCGCAGGACGGATTCACTGTCCGCAACTCCAAAGGAGGCCTAGTGTAAAATCAGTAGATCAATAGTTTATGTTATATGAAGCCTTGTTGAATTAATACACCCACTACATCAATGAAAGTATAACTCTGACCCAAAGAGCTAAGATTGAAGGGAGCACGATATCCGTACAAGCGGTTGCCATGGAAAATTGAGGGGTCAGTGTTAATATAAAATAGCTAATAAAATTCGTGTACTACCTAAGAATAGCTTCATAACCAATAAAGAAAGGTCAACTCGCTTTAGTAGAATTGCTACATAGATTAAATCTTGAAATAGCAACTCAAATGACCTATGACCCCATAAATCTCATCGGCAAGTTAAGCACATTACGTGATCCTTAAGGGGTCGCCCCTCTCTGACTCACTTATCTTCTTGTTGCTATACTCGTCCAATAGCGGACCCTCAAATTCGTAATGCAGGAGAAATCATAATGAAGGTAACACTGGAACACCTGAATACTTTTCTAAAAGTAATTGTGGCTAATAATAATAATTACTATTATATTACTAGAGACAGAATTAAAAGTGACCATTAGCTTTGTTAAACAGGAATAATATAATAAAATAACATAAAAAGACCGATTGAATTGAGAACTTTTGAAGTTCTAACTTTGATCGAATTTCGGGTTACTCAATTTATCTAAAAGGTCATTTGTCAGTTTTGATGTCCTTTGTAAAAGTACGTACGAGATGAAATACTTATTTTAAGATATCAATAGCAAAAAGTACACTTCGTTTCAATATATTCTTATTTGTAATGTCTACGGCCTATAGATTCAATTTGAACTAAAATATAGGCATTTTATGAACTGATTAGAACTACTTTTCAGGCGAAATAAGGGTAAATATTCCAGAGATCAAATTCTAGTGCATAATTTATTCAAGAAAAATTACTACGCATCATAAAGCAATTAAATCTAGAACCGTTGTCTATTCATATCACTGGAAACCACCACCACCTAGGTAGATTTAGAAAGGACTTTCCAGTGCACACTTTCAGAGAGTAATATTACGGAGAAATTAAGTTTCCATCACCCTCTTTTTATTAACCCAATTTAATTACTGAAATATGTCACTATATAAATATTATTATTATTTCAAATGGCAGGCTTTGTGATATTTATCATTAGCCCTTAAACTTTGACTTCAGCTTCCCCCAAGAAGGATTAGCCCTTAAACTTTGACTTCAGCTTCCCCCAAGGGTGGAGGGTACATTTATAGCAGTTAATTAATAGCAATTAACCCAATTTAATTACTGAAATAGGTCACTATATAAATATTAACTTATTTCACCTCTGTATAAATCACTGACCTCCTTAGGTCACCTATTCGCGTAAACCGCTTGATACAACTAAATGACAAAGTAGTCATTAAATAAATATTTATATAGTTCGAGCGATGACGCAACTAATTGTACTTAGAGAATCTTGTTTGAAATGGGGTACTTTCTGAGAGAGAAAATTGCATCGGATCGAAGCGTGCAAATTACTATCTTTTACGCTTTAAGTAAACTTTTGGTCAAATAGCAACTTTCAAAAAACTTACTTGCATTAAACTATCCAGCAAGCAATCACCATTTGCTCGATTATCGAGAGCTATTAGTCGACTGGTAGGCATGGTATCGTTTAACCACCAATTTATAGCCTTGCTAGTCACCTCCAATTCTAAAGGAGGAAAAAATACGAATGTCACAAACTATTGATTAAAAATGTGATGGCACCCTGATAACTGATAAACTAACCTTTCTGAGCAGAAATATCACAAATCCCAGATAGTAACTTCGCCTGTATAGGCTTTAGAAATGATCTCACTTCAGCGGGAATGAAAAAATTTCTGGATGGGGGAATAGATCTGCAAGAAAATGTACTATTCCCTTCCTTAAGAGAACCTCTGATTGCAATCTGAATATCCCTTGACAGAACTGAATGCATTTGCCAAGTCAAAAGAGATCCAGTTGAAGGAGTGGTAATGCTTGATTGTGGTGATTGAGCATTTTTGCTACTTTCCAAAGCAGATTTGAAAGGATCAAACTGAAGAACAGGTTGGGATCCATTTGGTAAATAAGTGGGCAAAATTGGATGCATTCCATTCGGTGCATAAAAATTAATCGGCATTGCATTTGGATAATAAATAGGACCTTGAAAAATTTGAGGCCTCCCATTTGATAAACCGGAACTATACGGAGCCACACTCGGAATCGCATAAAAACCACTTTGAGACGAATTTATATGGCATAATTTATTTAGCTCACGACTTCGAATGGCACTGCTTGATAAAAAGTTCATTCGATCATACCCATATGGATTATTGGAGGGAATAGCACACAAAGAAGCTTGAGGTTTGGGAGCGCCACACGTCGAACACTGACTGAATTCTTCAGCATTAATGGAAGTACAATTGGGGCAGGGCCATTCAATAGCATCTATAATACATGAAAGGTTATAGAAAAAGTACTCAAAAAAGAAATTATGAACCCCGATATCTATCCAATAACAGACAATTGTTATGTGGACATAATTAGAACGAATGCATATGTAATTATTCCCATTATAAAATTTTTTTGAATTTTACATGGGTAGCTTAAAGCTTAGAAACAAGCAACTCTGCCTAAACTAGAATAGAGACTTGAGATATTTCTTTAACGAAGAACAGGTCGCGGTTCACCAAGAGTAAGACTTACCTCCTTTTTGCAATAAGCTGGAGGAAACTCTTTTTTCTGCCGATGGTGAAGACTCTAGCATGGTGTCATTAGTAGATGTAGCCGTTGAGCATGAGGGCTGCAAAGTCGTCGAAACGGATAGCTTAAAATTGCATGATTTACAAAAATTGAGCTTTGATGAGTATTGATGAGTACATCTTGGACACCTCCGCCTTTCGAAATTTGACATAGTAAACAATTTATTAATCTAAAAATGAAATCTAACTCCATTATGTGAACTGAAGAACATATGGAACGCAATAAGCTTGAGCATAAAAAATTAAATTACAGGATTTAGGTTTGAACAAAATGCGTCAATTTAAGGGAGCACAAAACCTCTCGAAAAAGCGACACAAAATCAAGATCTTTAGAATGCGGGGGAATTATAACCTTACTAGTGATTAAAACAATTAAAATATACGAGAGTGATAAGTTCATATAAATGTATATGTACTTAAATATTAAGAAAGATAGGAAGCAATCGTTACCTGCTAAAATTTAAACCCAAGTTACTTTACTTTACATAAAATTGTTCTTTTGACAATTCCATAGTTGCCGGACACTGATTTATACAGTGGTAGCTTTACCATAACGATATGCTCTTTTTTTCTATTTTAACCAAAATTATTTCTTTTGTTTATTTTAAAAATCTCAAAAAATTGTTTAAGTACTTAAGGTTTTAAATATGCGAATACTGAAAAGGATTATACAAAACAGCACACTTATCGCCATTCATGATATTAGATTACCATACCGTTTCAATATTCGGGCGCCGATTAGTTATGAAATTAACAGTTCTGAGGAACTCTCCTTAATTTTGTATTATCCGATAACCTCTTGGTATTCATTCCTAACGAATTGCGAAATACGTTGTGATATTGATAGAGCTGAATTATAATATATGAATATTCGAATGTAATATTGTTAAGGCTAAAATTCTGGTCGTGAAACACTGAATTCCGTTGTGAAGCCCTGAATGAAAGCGTTAATTTTTTCATGAATCTCTCAAACTTCATTACCATTATATTGAGTTACAGATAATAAGAGATATAAGCGAAATTATGGTTATGTAATGTCATAAGTGCAGAATGAGATGAGCGATAGACTTATCTCCACATGGCGCGCCCCGTGCAATGTATATGCATAAGGCAAAATAGTCTATAAACCGACAATTGACTTCACGCTGCCCTGTCTCGACTGTATATAATATTCGACCATTTCCATAGTTCTCACTTTAAATTTTCATCTAATTTTGTCTGTCTCTATTACCTATATGAATCACTCTTTTGTTTCTCGTCTCTATTTTTTGTGACTAACTTTTCAGCTTTCTGTGAAGTCCGAATTTTAACTAAAGAGCGAATGATGACAAATATTTATTTATATCAAATGGCAGGCGTCTTGATGGTTATCATTAGCCCCTTGGTTGACTTCAGGCTTCACAGAAGAGTGCTTCAAAGATGTAAGAGACAGACACAAAGGTAGAAAAAATCAAAGATGTAAGAGACAGACACAAAGGTAGAACAAAGGTGGGGTGAATACTGTAGAGAGACAATGGTAGAAAAAAGGTGAGGTGTGTACTGTGAAAGGGGTCGAATATGACATACAGTGGGGTCATGGTAGTTTAAACAGACACAAAGGTAGAACAAAGGTGAGGTGAGTACTGTGTTACACGAAGGTAGAGAAAAAGGTAAGATGAGTACTGTGGAGGCTTAGAAAAGGTAGGAAAAAGGTGAGGTGAGTACTGTGGAAGATTTCGAATATGGCATAGAGTGAGGTGATGGTAGTTTGAAGTCAGAGGTCCACTGGCGAATAATAGACTTTTTGCCGTATAAATATACGTTGCCCAGGATGCACCACG
>UZAE01000552.1:0-21441 GCA_900617975.1 Rodentolepis nana | reverse complement strand
TGTCTTCTCACTTCTCATCTCGGATTTAGTGCAGTCTAGACATATTCAGCATTGACATGTCAGCGAGAAGAAAGAATATGCAAGTTCTCTTTATAGCGAACAAATGTTGCAATCTACTAATTGTAAAATCTGCTCAGAGAAGCACATAGAAGTTCAGTTTTATCCTATGAATGAGGAAACATGAAGCCAAAGGGCACATTGTGGTTAATGTGGGGTATGCGATAGACTTACCTCCACGTGGTGCACCCTGGGCAACTCATACTCATACGACAAAAAAGTCTATTAACTGGCAATTGACTTCTGACTTCAAACCACCCTCACCCCATTGTATGTCATATTCGACTACTTTCACAGTACTCACCTCACCTTTTTCCACTTTTGTGTCTGTCTCTTTTACATCTTTGAAACTCTCTTCTGTTCCCTCTCGACTTATTTCACTTTGATGTTCCTCCTCCTCTGTGAAGCCTGAAATCAACTAAAGGGCTAATGATAACTTTCACAACGCCCGCCATTTGATATAAATTAACATTGTGATAAATGTGTGAAATACCTATTCACCAGCATGTTTTGACCTTGAAATTTCTCTTCTTTAAGTCGGGTCTTCCTTGCATGAAGTCCTCCTCCTTCAGGGGGCGTATTCGTTGACTGATTCAGCTTACATCTCATTTTTTTTCGTGGGACCTATTCTTATCCCTCCTCTAGGCTCGCGGTTCTCATTTCGTGCACTTGAAAGGGAAGGGGGCACTGTTTTTGGGAGAACGTTTTAATTTGTTTATGGGTTGGAAAAAGAGTGATTGTTGCAGGAATTAGTACGGAATGCTGTCTCTTTCACTTTCTCTCCCTATCTCAACCGGTATTGTGTTTTATGCGCTTTTTTTCTGTCATCTGACCCACCTCCACCGCTGATTTACCTCGCCACTACATTGCGTCTCCTTCTCTCCACGGTTTAGCCGTGCAAACTACTAACACGCGGAGGTTTATTGAGGAAGAAACTCGACTCATGTTGTGCTCGACAGATGGGAGGGAGAAAGGTTCAAATAAAATTCAAACTTTGTCAAAGGAAAATGGTGAATAATTTTCGTAATCACACTTCGCACCCTGGTGCGTGAACGCGACGTAACTTTAAGATCTAATCATCTTCCGCGTCTTTTCGGAGTCAGTTTTGCCTTATTTCAACAGAAATTCCAAGTTTTCTTGCTCCTATAGCGCTAACAACACTGGTAACATGACAAATTTCATGTTTTTACATTCAACTTGAAGGGGCGGGGATGTCTTATGCGTTTAGCTTTCATATTTTAATTAACTAATTTCTTTTATTTGCTCTATAAAGTTAAATCCGAGTATCTTCACCAGCGCATCTTGAATTAGAAGCCTTGGCACCTGCCATCACTTTTAGGTCATAAATTGGTACTTTGGGTCAAGTTGGATTTATTTCGTCAAATTGAATCTCCTCCGCGCCATCATCGTCATCATCATCATAAATGCAACGTATTCGGGGAAATTATGTTCAAATACCCGGATTGATCTGGAGGGAAAACGCCTTTGCGGAACGGTGATTTAGCTGTGTCGTGTCAATTTCAGCCGACTAAATGGACGATTTTGACAATCTTGAGCCGGGGTGGGGGTGGGGGTGGGGGTGGAACCAACTTTTATTCAAGGTTTATTGAAAGGCGATTGAAGTATAAATCTTGTGCCTTGTAGACCATACATGTCATTTGTGTATTTCAGAAGGCCAGCTTCTGGAATTTTCAAGGTTAGGAAAACTGGGTGCTGATATTATTTCCATGTTCACAGTCATTTAATCAGCCATATCCATCTGAGGTGAACCCTAGTCTTTGGATGATTAAATCGCCGAACCTGGCGTTTCTGAGTCTCTCCCCATATTATTATTATTATTATTATTATTGCAGTGTGAACGGCAAGTCCACGATGCTGGAAATCCTCGACACAGCAGGAAGTGAACAATTTGCCTCCCTACAAGACCTCTACATCCGCAATGGCCAGGGCTTTGTCCTCGTATACAGCATCACCTCCCTCCGAAGTCTCCTCAATCTTGAAGCCGTCTACCAGCAGATTCTTCGCTACAAGGCCAAATTCCGCCAACGCTCCGCCTCCACCTCATCCAAAGTCGATCGACCCTCCGAAGTGCCCCCGATCATCCTGGTGGGCAATAAGGTGGATCTCGAGGCGACATTGCGAGAGGTGGCGAGAGAAGACGCGGAGAACCTCGCCAGACGATGGGGCTGCTGTGGATTTGTGGAAACTTCGGCAAAGAATGGCGATGGTGTAATAGACGCTTTCCGACAGGTGGTTCTCCGAGTAAGTTGCCCCGCTTCCAAATGAACATCTATTAAAAGTATCAGCTGTTAGTATCTTCAGCATCAGTCCTGCTCAAATTTCTATATTACATTTTTTATGGAATGATTTGTGTTGTGCTATTGCACCTTGTTTTTTTTTTATTTCGAAATTTAAACGATGTTTAAATTATTGTGATACCTTTACTTAAGCTGTTGTTTGATTGGTGAATCGTTTTTTTTTTAGTTAGCAATTTTCGCAGGATTATAAGTTTCCTAATTAATTTTCCTTCCATGAATGGCTCTAAAGGAACGGTTTTTTGCCATCCAATAGACAAATTATTCTTCCAAGTTGATAATTTGTACTAACGTTTATTGGATATTAAATGTCGCCCCGAGTGCGCACTAGTATCCTCTTTTACTCATTTTTTATACGCATCTGATTAGATTGGGCGATCCTTTGACATAGTGTTGATCTTCTCTTTTTTGGCAACCTGCATGAATTCGAATATTTAAAAATCTGTCTTTCTCTCTCTACCATAGGCACTGGCCTATTTCAACACGACTGGTTGATCAGATTGCAATCTATTGCCTCCACCCTTCGTCCCCCCCCCAGACTGACTTGACCCCCACAACACCCCACGATAATGTGTGAGGTCACTTCGAGGTGACGTCATTAACTTCTGTTAGAGCTGGCCTGCTTTCAACTCAGGTTATAATTATAGAACACTCTAGTGGAGTTTGCTTTGGGGATCTGGCAAAGTGCTTCCAATTAGGGGTTTAGCTATCTGCATTATTCTCTCCCATCAGCCGCCCGATGGAATACCTTAGTAATTGTGTTAAAATACTAATAACTTTTCCTCAATGTTAACTTCCCCCCCCCTTACCTCTTGCAATAATTGGATTTGGAGTCCTCAACTTCTAGACTTGACTTCTAGGTAGTCCGACGTGACTTTGACGTCATTTTTTTATTGCATTTGGTTTGGAATGGGGAATATTTCGTGCAAAAATTGAGCACGATATGCATAGCGTTTTTTACATAATCGTTTTGAGATTAGCCACTTATCTTTCTTAATACAAGATCTACTTGATTATAATAAAAGTAGTGTGTGTGTGTGTGTGTGTGTGTGCTGTAGAAGCTTTAAGCAACCAATTTTCTCCTCCTTTTAGATGGCTCAGGAGGCTGCAACAAAGAAAGGCTGTGGATCAGGCTGTGAAATTCTTTGATAAAGAACCAAACAATGTCTTATCTCCTTCTCTGTATAGTCCTTACTACTACTACTACTACTAACAATATTCCTATCAGTAGTGATATTTTGCATGTTTTTTTTCTACCTCCCCGCCTCAAACTTCCACTTCCTTCAACTGTACATACATATACCCCAACTCCCCCTCTCCCCCTCTCCCCTCTCTCGCTCCCTTTCCTCGCTTGACGATTAGAAGCATTTAAGCACCCCCGGCTTGACTATCACTTAATACTAATTTTATTGATACCAAGTCCTGAATCGATTTCACAGTATCTCCTATTTTTATTGGAATGTAGTGGATAGTTAGGCACTGAATGAGACTTTACTTTATTGCATTAATCAGTATTCGCTTTAATTTAATCACGTTGCATCCATCCGCACAGACACTGCCGAAATGCTTCAAGCCCAGCTCTACCATACTCTCTCTCTCTCCCTCTCACACATACACGGAATGTACTCAACTGGGATATCTAACTCCTCCCACATAAAGACGCAAGTTATTGGAATCATTGTGCCACTTATTCGAATTGAGAGAAAAGTGGCCTTTAGGACCTGGGATAACGAAAACACAGACCTTCGCTCTTGGGATCCCTACGTGGGGGGGCATGACCCTTGCCATAATCGACTGTTGTAAAAGACCAAATCGAGTACATTTTGGTATTTTCGTTGAGAGGATTACAGGAGCTCACCACTACAATTATTGGCTATTCATCAAGTAGTCACTCTCTCTCTCTCTCATATAATTAGATTTACTTGAACAAATCAGTCATTTGAGCTGGAAGTCTGCTACCATCTGCGATGGTGGGTTGTATGTATTGGGTTGGCAACTAAGTCATTGCCGTTTTTGTTGACAGATTCACTCTTTACTTTCTTTTGTTTTGTTAACGTGGCCAGAGCATCTAACCTATATTTTTTTCTTACTGTATGGGCTTCTAGGTTAATTAGTAACAAATTTTTTTTGTTTAGTTCTTTAGTTTTGTTTTTATCCCAATTTAAAAATGAAAGAACAGGACGTGCACTTCCGACACATTTTATTGTATTACTTCCGAAAAGGCAACAATGCATCGCAAGCACAAAAGAAGTTATGTGCCGTATATGGAGATGAAGCCTTAAAAGAAAGGCAGTGTCGAAGTTGGTTTGAAAGATTTCGTTCCGGTGATTTTTCACTGAAAAATTCACAACGATCTGGCCGCCCAGTCGAAGTGGATGAAACGCATATCAAGGCCATTATCGTCGATTCAAATCGTCACAGCACAACACGAGATGATATTGCAGAGAAGCTCAATGTGTCGCATACATGCATTGAAAAAAAAATTAAAAACCCTTGGTTATGTCAAGAAACTTGATTTATGGATCCCTCACCAGTTAAAGGAAATTCATTTGACGTAACGGATTAGCATCTGTGATTCGCTACTGAAACGCAATGAGAATGATCCATTTCTGAAGAACCTAGTTACTGGCGACGAAAAGTGGATAGTTTATAAGAATGTTACTCGCAAGAGATCATGGGTGAAGCAAGATCAACCAGCCCAAACAGTATCGAAAGCAGAGATTCACCAAAAAAGATTATGCTGTCAGTCTGGTGGGGGGATCACAAAGGAATTTTGTATTTTGAACTCATGCCGCAGAACCAAACGATAAATTCAAATGTGTATGTTAAACAACTCGAAAAACTGAAGGATGCAATTGAAGATAAGCGGCCGGCATTATCAAATCGGAAGGGTGTTGTTTTCCATCATGATAACGCAAGGCCCCACACATCTTTGGTTACTCGACAAAAATGATTGGAACTGGGTTGGGATGTTTTGTCACACCCACCATATAGCCCTGACCTTGCGCCTTCGGATTATCATTTGTTTCGTTGCATGCAAAACTCTTTAAATGGTAAAATTGTTAACAACGCGGATGACGTCGGATCACACCTAATTCAGTTTTTTAATAGCAAAGACCAGACATTTGACGAACGGGGAATTTTTACTCTGCCAGAACGATGGAAAAAGGTCATCGACAAGAACGGCCAATATCTAATTGAATAAAGTTATATTGTTAAACAAAAATTCCGAATTTGCCTTCTTATTTGAAATCGGCAATGACTTAGTTGCCAACCTAATAGTTGGACAAAAGGCAAGTGAGCAGTGGTGAAACATGCGCCAACAAAAGCGGGAAAGCAAGAAACTCCACTGCATTCAGTCGCTCATTGTCCGGATGGAAATAATTGCCACCCTCAGCCTAAAACTACCGACTTGACCCTAACCCGTTTGACCTCTCTCACCCAATCCCCCTTAATAAGACACCGTTAAGCAAAAACACAGCTGTTAGTCAAATGTGCTTTAGAGATTGTCATACATACACATATACATTAAATAGTTACAAAGAAAGTCAGTATTGAAAAGAACCTATTTTTTTCCAAAAGCAACAATTACCAGACGAAATTCAAGAAAAATTCCTTTTGAACCAAGAGAAAGGCGAGCACGCGCGCACACACGACGGATTCCAGAGTGTGGGCAGGAAAGGAGCGATTTATATGCACTTTCAGTGGAGCAATTTGCATGCAAAGCATTAATTGTCAAGCTGACTGGAGAAGTACTAGAAATACAAACAGGTCTTTTAATAAAATCGCGCGCGCGCGCACATATATTACTACTTAAAAGGAAGGGTATCAACGCCCCCCCCCTCACCTTTCCGAATTCTCCATGAGATACGGATATGTCATTTCCATTGCAGACAATCTTCTGGCGATGCAAAATGCCCCGTGTTGGAATACTGAGTCGACCTGAACGCGTTCGTTTAAGATCCCGAACATCCACAATTCCTGCAAAAAATCGAGCAGAGTAAAAGAAGATCGTCATTAAGCCTATCTTAAAGTGGACGATAAAGTACAAAATACTGAACACCAGGCGACTCTAGGCTCAAGGGAAAGGAATCATAGGAATAAGAAATTGGGGGGGGGGGAAGTATTGAAATCCCACCTACCAGTGTCGAACACACACTTTAAAGCAACTTCAAATGGCTGCCAAACAGACACGCTCGTCAAGGCTAAATCCAGAACATGAAGCCCATTCTTTGAGCAGATTATTAAATTCTTAACTACGAGTGAAAAATGCGCTTAAAAGGATACCTACATTGACATCGCGGGGTGTGCGATAGACTTACCTCCACGTAGTGCACCCTGGGCAACGTATACTCATACGCCAAAAAGTCTATTAATGGGCGGTTGACTTCTCACTTCAAACTACCATCACCCCACTGCATGTCATATTCATCTACTTCCACAGTACTCACCTCACCTTTTTTTCTACCTTTGTATCCGTCTATCTCTTTTACATCTTTGAAAAACTTTTCTGTTCCCCCCCCCCTCTCGAATTTGTCTCACTTTGATGTTCCTTCCCCTCTGTGAAGCCTGAAGTCAACTAAAGGGCTAATGATAACCAACAAAACGCCTGCCATTTGATATAAATAAATACATTGGCATCGCCTCTGCGCGGTAATGTAAGCGAGATGAGAGGAGACAAATAGTTTGATCACCACACACACCCAATCAATGGACTTCCTGCCTCGTAAGTGGTACTCCCCCCCAAATAGAACTCTTAAAGAGGACGGCGGGGAGAGGAGGGGAGGATGCGAAATTATTGTCATCCAAATTTCCCATTTGAAGATGAGAGAGATTTGATGAGGCGTTAAGAAGTCAATTAAGATGACGATTCTGCAACTCAAGTAAAGCAGGCTGCCTCTCATGCTTCTTTAGCCCCCAACACCCCAGGGCTACTCTTGGAAGTAGAAAATTTACAATAACCAAATTGTGAAGAGACGATAGCAGCTATAAGAGTGAAGATACCATTTCTTCATTACACGGAGACATTTTGTCTTCTGGGATATTTGGCAACAGGGAAATTTAAAATGATGGATAAATTCTGCTCAGAACAATGAATATATGCCTAAGACGAAGTAATGGTGCTTGAAGAGGAGGTCACCTTGTTGTGGCAAAAAAAGATCTGACAAATTGAGAACTCAATTCCTAAAGCAACGATGCCTAATCTCGGATAAACTTGTGTGCTAGGATGGAGAAATGGACGCCATTTATGTTATAACAAACAGCAAAACTCAAATCTAAATGGTACTTTCATGATAAGATCATTATATTCTGTGGAGATACACCCGAAAAGAGCCAAGTTACCCCGACAGGAGCCTGATTTCTCTAGCGGGAGTTATGCACAAAAAGAAGTGAAAGATGATATAAAAACCAGCTAACCGTTTTGGGTGATCAGAGTATGTTTTTCATCGAGATTAGAGAAGGCCTTCATCTTCTTGGTAATTTCGACCTGATTACATCGTGGTAAGGTTTCTTTCAAGTAAGCGCAGCTGATATTTGAAATGGAAGAGGAAGAATTCGATACTGGAGTCGTCGATTTCGATGATCTGCTGTGAAAGACCTTTGAGAACTTTTTTTTGGAGGTGCCTTCGGTACTGGAGGAAGGGAGTTGTTTAGGACTCTTCCAAGGAGACTTCAAGGAAATAAATAAATGCCAATCAGTATAAAAGCGCAGTTTAAAATTTGAACGTAATACAAAATATGCAAAAAGACAAACAAACTTAAGATCGAGAGTAACAAGTTCTAAACCACCCCTAAATCACGATCTAAACGTAGTCAATAAAACTAGAGAACAAAAAAAAACATTAATTTCCCATTTCACGTGGGGGGGGGGGGGGGGGGGGAGGGGAGGGGTAGACATCACAATTTTCGAGAGAGAAGAAATACTATCTTGAATCAAAAGAATTACTGTTGAAGGTTCCATCCTCTTCCTCTTGGCTGTTAGAGACACCAAAAAAAAGAGAGAGAGATGGCTACTACGACCACAGAAAGCGGCGAGCAACAAGTACTTTAAACATAACCTCCCTCTGAACCTGAGAGTTCAAAAAGGAGCCATATGAATGACCAGGTTTCCCTACGTATTGACGTACTCCCCGTTTCATGTTGATTAAATAGAAGATATCAAATTTAAAGTGTAATAATTTATTAGATGATGCCAACGCCTTTGCAGTGAAGATTGAACTAGAAAACGCCCGCGCTAAGATGGGAAAAGAATTCGGTAAACTTAGGACTGCAACTACTCTCATATTCTTTCATTTCGCAATGATAAATGTGACTTGCTTGGCGTGAAGATTTGGAATTCGAGGCCTCATTAGGAGGGTGGTTGGAAAGCCGACTTGAAGATGAAGGGCCCGCCTCATCAGCAATAAGAGAGCTACCAGTGCTCCGAAAGTGATTTGCCTCATCGGAGTAGGCCGTCTGAAAGACCTTATCCAACTATAAAATAAGTGAAAGCGTTAAGAAGTAATAGAGAAAATAACACCAGGAAGGTGATCAAAGAAGCAATACGATATATGTATATATATATATATATATATATATATATATATTTCAACAACAGACTCTAAACCGTCCATTTCGAAGAGTCAAAATGGTTACACTACTTTCTCAACGTGATTTATTTCAAGACACGAAAGCGAGAAATCTAAGAACCAACAAAGATGGCATTTTCTAATGGTGGATTCAAATACACTTCTTGAATGAGCCAGTTAGTCAAAATATTTAATGGCAGGTGCTTATTGAAAACATCGTATTCAAGATCTCTGACAAATGAAATGTATGAGCCCACTGCGGATCACCTACAGCAGCAGGTCACAGCTTCCCACATAGAGAAAAAAGATGAAAATAACACAAAGGAGGAAAATAGGCACAAACAATCACACTTAAAATGTAATATAAATAATTAAATTAATAATGACTCTAAAGTTCACAATAAAAGACATCGCTTACTCGACATCCACGAAGCATCCAATCAGATATTGGTGACGTTTCGCGCTCATTTCGAGTGGACGTGGATCTAGAGACCGTCTTTGGCCTTTCAGGCGGTTTTTGAGGCAAGGTCTGAACACCCACACTAACAAACTTGGGATAAGGTCTGCGTCCAAATCGCGTCCGACGACTTTCCGCTCGGGATTCTTCAGATTTGTCGGAAGAGACACTGCTCTCCTCTTCTTCCAGCATTGTGACGCTCGGAACTGTTTCAGCTTCATCAACATATAAAATATCATTAACAAGACGACCATTGAAACTATTTTCGGAATTCCTTCGGATTGGAGAAAGAGGAGATGAGGACATTTGAGAACCAACAACGGCCTGAAAATAGTTCAAATAAATTCAAAATATATCTTACATTTTGAAAAACAGAAGCTTTGCCAGATATTTCCTCTAAAAAATTAAATAACTTGGAAACCCAACGCTTTCGATCAGTTTTAGGGAGACCATTAGAGAAAGCCTGCTTGAGCTGGGGGTTAGGATTAATTTTGGCTACAGAAAACTGAACTTCGTATAACCCCCAAGCAATAGGTCCATGCAAAAGGAAAGTCTGTTGTCCATCTGATACAAGGTTTCCTTGATTATTAACGAACACGATATTTCCAGATGAATGTAATTGACCAGATTCCAAATGAGTGCCTGCAATCCTAAACGTCCCATTTCCTTCGAAGTCAATGATAGCCCATTCTTTTAGGTTTGTAATAATATCTGACCCAAGTGAATTTCTACCATTCTCCCCGTTTTCAGCCGGGACAGGAAATGTCTGCACCGAATTGTGTACATCAGCTGGAATATTCTGAGATATGAAAGTAGCAGCGGTTTGTGGGTGAGAGAGAAAGCTGAAAGAATTCTGGGGAGGAATTGTTAATTGAGGATGTGCAAGCGGGTGACCATAAAAATAAGGAATACTTGGAGAAACTGGGAATTGATTTACTGGTGTATTAGGTGAAAAACCTAAAAACTATTAAATATATGAAAATGCTTACCTATTGGCCAGGGGAATGTTGCAAATTGCTTATTAGATTGCCTAAGAAAACAATAAAAAAGACGTAAAACTTACATGAACAAAATCTGATCGTTAAAAATTCTAAACTCGCGCCTTTTCAAATATGCTAATTTTGCAGCCAACAAACGAAATCTATAGAAATTACCTGTGGAAATATTTTTTGCATTTGATTATTATAATTTTGCCCTCATTTTTAGCTAAAATATATATTACTTTTGACATTTAATACAGGTATAAGGTTTATAATTATTACCATATATTCTTTAAAATGAATTTATTTTTGAAATTAAGCAATCTATCATTAAGTTAATTATTCTGAGCTGCTTACATCTACCATTTATAATGACCTTAACGTTGTGTATTTAAAGGTTTGCATAGCGCTCTTCTGCGGTTTCGGTCGAGATGTCGGAGATCGTTCGTTTGCCCTTATTTAATTGTATTTATTTCTTAGGCAAAGTTTTATAATAAAGTCATTGATGAAGTTATTGAGGGAGTCAGGGATGCATTTATTCAGGATGGAGTTGACTTAGATGTTCTTGAACAGCTTAAAAAAGTAATTATTCTTTTCGCTGATTTTTCATGACTTTTGTAGCTCTGGATTAGTAAATTTGCCGATACCCATGTAACGGATCCAGAACCTGTAGCGCAGCCAGCTTCTCATTATGCTCGTGTCTTGGGTCCGCAGTTGACTTCTGTTAGTCCAGTCCCTATTGCCCGAATGCCACTCCAACTTCCAGTTCCAGGTAGTTTAAGAAACTTGGCTCCAGTAGCGCGTCCAAATGCGCCTTTGCCAACCGTGCCTGTTGCATCTAATGCGACTCAACAAACTGGCTTAGTAGTGTCTCCTGCTCATCAGCAAAGGCCAGCGATCGTTTTAGCTTCTGCTCTTAACACTCAATCTTCGAATTCTCAAACCACTTTTGCGAATATTGCATTTAGACCCCAACCAGCTGCTTCGGGACAGCAAACCGCCATTATTGGGCAACCAACTTTGGCCGGAGTCAACGGCATGACTGCTTTTCCCAGTCAGTTTTTTCTTATTTCTATGTTATCTATGTTTATCTCAACGTTTTCCATATAGCCTGTGTTTTTGCCAATTTTTTAAAATAGTGTCATAGTTTCAGCTTGGTGTGAATCTTTTTCAATCTTCTAATATTTCATAAGTCCTTATTTTTCTATTCCCAGGCCAAAACATTCAATTCGTTCAGTTGGGTCAGCCTTTAATGATGCCCTTTCAAATTCGTCCACAGACAGTTATTCAAACACAACCACAACAACAGCAACAAAATTTCAACAGAGTGCGTAAAGCTTTCTTATTCTTTTATGTATTTATCTTAATATTTTTTAGCCAATCAAAATTCAAGTAGTATATTAATTAGCAATAAATTTAGTGGCAGTGATTTTTATTAAAAGAGTCTGTGCACCCATTTGCTTTTTGCCAATCATTTTCGGTGATTAGTGCTATTCATTAAAGCTTTGAAATATATGGGGTTTCTTCCCTCTATGGTATGGAAATTTTGTAAACATCCGCTCTACGATTTTGTATCTATTATTTTAAGGTTCAGTTTCCTCTTTATTTTGTGAAGTTTACAAGGTAGCATCTCTGTTTAATTGCATTTTGGTAGTTCAATTATGCCCTTCTAATTCCACCTATTTATTGTAGTGCTTGAGCTGTACATTCAAACTTTTTCCTTCGTAGTCACAAGTTGATGGAGCAGGAGACGGTGCAAGTGATTTCAGTGACGAAGGGGAAGTGGAAGTGTTGGAGCCCTACTCTGTTGAAACTCCTCTTCTCCGTTCTGGACCCATGAGTCTTGTTCCGGCCAATTCAACTCCAACACCTCAACGCCAATTTCTCTCCGAAACTCCAGCTCGGCCGACACTTGCTACTACTACTGGAGGAGACGACGATTCTGACGTCGATGACGATGGTATGGTAGCACCAACTCCTCGTCCAACATCCACAGCTGGTGGAGACACACCAGCAGCGGTTAGTGGAAAGCGGCCTGTTTTTGATACTCCCTCTTTCATGGGTAGTAGCGTAGTTGAAAAACGCACGCGTTTCCTATCTCCTCAGGGGGATTTTGGTCATGAGGGTTCCGATGTTGATGTTGAATCCGATCCGGACGATTTTGACCCCGATCACCTGGGGTAAGCCAACTTTTTCTTAGTTTTGGTTTTGAGTTAGCTAATGGCTTGTGATCTACGAATTTCAATTAAAGACATTAAATTATATTATCAGATGTGTTTGGTCTATTGGGTCAAAAGTATTAAATGAGTGCCATTTTTAAATGCCGAGAATGTTTTCTTTAAATGTGCCATTTTAACTAGAAACACTTCTTCGTTTGCTTTTCGCGTTCCCTATGTACATTCGGGATTGGTATAACTTTTGGAAAGAACACTGAGAGAAATAGTGTTTTTGAACAAGTTATCCTGAAAGTGGTTCTAATTTTGGACCAAAATGGGATGGGGGAACACTTGTTTTCATTTCATATTTTGTACGTGCAGTTGTATCAGGAGGCTTTATGTAGCACTTACTAAGGCTCTAAGAATGGCACAAAAACACGTTTATTCCACCTTCCTTTCAGCAAATGTTTTTGGTAAATGCTAGTGCCGTTATGAGTGTTCAATTCTCTTGCACATACTGAATCAGTCAATTTTGCGATCTACAAATCTATATCGCCCCCCCCCCCCAGCTCGACAGAAAGAAAGCCCATGGTTCCTGTTAGTCAGTACAAACCATGTTCAATACATCGTAAATTAATTTACTTCGCATAACAAATTATGAAGGTAATCGTTGGTTAGAAAACATAAAATTAGACATTCATTTCGCCATGACTGAGTAGTTTTGACGTTTCTTAGTTATATTTTCATCTTGGCAGTAAGAAACCTGTACATAATTTTACTATGAACGCTTGATAGTCAAGCATTCCCGCTCAGTCGTATTTCTCACCAGGTGTGAAATTGAAGTACTTCATAGGTTTCGAGTGGAAAGAGTGATTGCTGAACTTTCAACTGGAAGTCGATGGGGTGGCTGGCAACTGCTAAGGGTCTTGTCTGTACCCTGTATTATTGTTAAGTAGTCCTTAGATTCCCTCATATGAACAATTACTCAGACTTGGTGTCATCAAGCCATGCTTATATGCAGGATTGAGCTACAAAATTGATTAGATATCAATAACTCTAAAAATCTTGGTCTTTTAAGAATAAATGAAGTATTCACTTTCAGGTAAATCACCGAATTGTCCCTTCTAGATTGAATAAATTTGACATGATAAAGATGAGACGTGTGCATTGGAGCAAAGTTAGTCTACTAAAATCGTTTATTTTTTCTTATGTGATGGATAGATTGGAAGCAACCGTGGAAACGGTGGCAACAAAAACGTCTCGAAGGAAGCAAAAGAAACCACTTCGAGGAGGGGGCCATGAAGATGAGCACATTCCAGACCATTCTCTGGCGACCAAGCTAGATGATGAATTGCCTCCACCGCCCCCTGAAGAACCAGAAGACGGAGCAGAAGGCGATGAAGAAGATGAGGACGAGCCACTCAATTCCGAGGATGATGTTAGTGATGAAGATGCCGATCTCATATTTCGCTCCGAAGATCTTGTTGTTTGTCAATATGAACGCGTAAGTGTACTCAATAGAAGAGGCCAAATTAACTCCATGCTATTGATCCAGCTGCAATAGGCTACTTAGTGTTCTCGTATAATTCTGGTGATCTTCTAAAAGTAGACTTTAATTATAGTTCACTCGAGCCCGCAGTAGGTGGCGTTTCTGGTTACGCGACGGAATTATGAAGATCAAGGGGCGAGAACAAGTCTTTCAAAGACTCTTGGTGGAAGCCGATTGGTTAGTTCTTTCTTTCAATTTTCTTGTCTTCTCAACTTCCAATTCAGCCGTCTATTTACGTCTTTCTTTTTCCAGGATGTATAATTCGCAACAACATCGTGCGACAACCTAGGGATAATCTGGAATCCAATTCGTGATGTAAATAATCAATAATTGACTGACGAATGGTTGCCGATTCCCCAATTCCTCTTTTCCACTCAGTTTGCATTTATTCTATGGACACTGCATATGCAAAAGCATTTGTTCCTCTCTCTCTCCCCCTGCCCCTATGTAGCTCTTCGAGTTTTAATGTGGACCCCCTCCTACCCTCCCCCCCCCCTCTCCCCTCTTCTGCCTGCTTCCCCCAAGCGCGAAATGAATCCGACAATCTCTTCTGTTCTAATAAAATTGTCAAAATCCCGACCATCCCGTCTTCTCATTGCACTTTTTCGTAGTGTGGTGCACAACTCTGCCACTATGATCTACCCGCTCACTGGTTGACAACTGTCTTGGATCTGAAGGAAAGAGGGGGGGGGGAGGGGAGAAGGAGCGAAAATGAGCTGAAGTCAATGACTGGGGTTGTATTGATTGCTACAGATTGTCGTGCCCCGAATAATTGGCAAATTGTTAGGAGTTCCTTGCTTCCGGATAATAATTCGGGGACTATGAAGGAATTTCAGGCCATTCGCAGAATTGCACATCCGAATATGGGTTTTGCCCACAGAGTTCCAACCTTGAAAAGACACAGAGTTTTTTCGTTGACAGGATGGTAGTGGTAGTAGTAGTAGGCATGAGAAGTGGAGTTCACCATCAGAGGACTTGAAAGACAATTTTCCTCCGTCGAAAGCTTCTCGAGAAGATGTCGCAAAATGCTTCATCTCAATGTCCCTGTGGTGTTGCTTGAGGCAGTCATGACAGTCAACTCGAGGCAATAGGGAAGTGGGAACTGGAGCGTCACCTTTTGACTCAAGCATTCTCCTCGAGATTCGAAGCCGAATGCGCCTAAAGTTTGAATTGGAACATCGCGTCTGGTCATAGGGAAGTGGAACTCCCACTCATCTACTGCCTCACCAACAGTCCATCTTTCACTTCCGACAGAAACTAAAATTACTGGTACATCAAGCAGTGAAGTCACTTGCCTCTCGACTGCTCACAATTCTGGATGTAAGATCAATTACTGGATGTTAAAATGACCTACACACTGCTCCCACTTTCCTGGAGAAGGCTTCATCATTGGACATCTGGGACTGAGTTGGGGAAAAATAGCAGCATCGTGGGTGGGGGCGGTGATTGCAACTGACAGCTTGGATACAATCTTCATGTCAATTGTGCTAATGTTGTTGGTCGCTTTGCCATATCAGTGTAGACTACGAAAAGGGGGTTGGGCGACACATTGTGAAACGGTAGATGTCTCTTGTTGAAACTAGACAATGATGTCGTGAAAATTGCGTTTGAAAAGAAAAGCAGTGCGGATGCACGTCGGTTTAGATCTGGCGCATCAATTACTCCAGTCAGATGGACATGTGAGATTTAATACGTCCATTGGGGTAGCGTGAGTATCATTATACAAAATGGCAGGCATCTTGATGTTTATCATTAGCCCTTTAATTGACTTCAGGCTTCACAGAGGGGAAGGAACATCAAATTGAAAAAAGTCGAGAGGGGGTGGGGAACAGGAGATTGTTTCAAAGATGTAAGTGACAAACACAAAGGTAGAAAAAAGGTGAGGTGAGTACAGCACAGACACAAAGGTAGAAAAAAGGTGAGGTGAGTACTGTGTACAGACACAAAGGTAGAGAAAAAGGTAAGATGAGTACTGTGTAAGACACAAAGGTAGATGAAAGGTGAGGTGAGTACTGTGAAGTGGGAAAAGAAGAGCGATTCACAGATGTAAAAGAGACAGATGACACAAAGGTAGAAAAAAGGTGAGGTGAGTACTATAGACAGACACAAAGGTAGAGAAAAAGGTAAGATGAGTACTATGGACAGACACAAAGGTAGAGAAAAAGGTAAGGTGAGTACAGCACAGACACAAAGGTAGAACAAAGGTGAGGTGAGTACTGTGTTACACGAAGGTAGAGAAAAAGGTAAGATGAGTACTGTGGAGGCTTAGAAAAGGTAGGAAAAAGGTGAGGTGAGTACTGTGGAAGATACAAATGTAGAAAAAAGGTGAGGTGAGTACTATGGAAGTATACAGACTCAGAGGTAGAAAAAAGGTGAGGTGAGTACTGTGGAAGTAGACTAATATGCCATACAGTGGGTCATGGTAGCTAGTAGTCGAATTTGACATACAGTGGGGTGATTGTAGTTTGAAGTCATGTCAAATGCCGGTTAATAGACTTTTTTGCCGTATGAGAATGTAGGACATATAGGGGGGTCATGGTAGTTTGAAGTGAGAAGAAAACTGCCGGTTAATAGACTTTTTTGCCATTGAAGTCAGAAGTCAACTGCCGGTTAATAGAATTTTTTTGCCGATAGTGAGAAGTCAACTGCCGGTTTATAGACTTTTTTGCCGCTTTGAAGTCAGAAGTCAACTGCCGAATAATAGACTTTTTTAAGAAGTCAACTGCCAGTTAATAGACTTTTTTTGCCGTATGGCCGTATGATTATACGTTGCCCAGGGTGCACCACGTGGAGGTAAGTCTATTGAAAAACGAATGCCGAGTGATAGAATTTTTGCCGTAAGAAAGTACGTTGCCCAGGGTGCACCACGTGGAGGTAAGTCTATCGTAGTTAACTGCCAGTTAATAGACTTTTTGCCGTATGAATATAACGAAAGCCGAGTGATAGACTTTTTTGCCGTAAGAAAATACGCTGCCCAGGGTGCACCACGTGGAGGTAAGTCTATCGCACACAAACTTCCGGTTAATAGACTTTTTACCGTATGAGTATACGTTTCCCAGGGTGCACCACGTGGAGGTAAGTCTATCGCACACCCACCAGGGTGCACCACGTGGAGGTAAGTCTATCGCACACCCCGGTATCGTAAAAATTGGTAACGGTGCAGTTGATGATACTACGAAGGTTATGAGACATCTGTGGTGCTCAGGCCGCTTCTAAGAATGAGAGAGAGAGAGGTTCTCGATCCAAACGCGAGTTGCCCTACATACTCACTCCTACTTCTCCTTCTTCTTCTTTTTATGGATTGTCTTCGGTGGTAGAATGTGAGGCGGAAGAGGAGGATGGCAGATTAGAGCACAGCTCGGCGAATGCTTGTGGACATGCGCATAGCAGGCGACAAATGAGAAGGTCTGCGCCGTCTGCGTGGTCGCTCTGTGACACCGACTTTTGCAGACGCACATGAAATGAGAAGAATCTTGGCAGGCTACAAACTGCCAGAATTTCAGAAGACAGCGCTTTGGTTTAAACCGCACCTCTGATGATAAATTATCTAAAGCACATGTTATGGACGTGAATCAGAATGCGGACAATATGTCGATTTCAGTGTCCAGATGTATGGCACTTTCCCACATCATCCTGTCGTTATTTATGCATGATTAGAAAGCCGTAACTACTGTTACTAGCAGCTCAAACGACATTTTCAATTGAGATTCTCCATTTTCATATGAGCAGACAGTGTGTAATTGAATACTGATCTCCAAGTGAGACCGCAGTTAGAAGTTTGGAAATCCAATAAAAAGACAACTTAGTCTTTGCTGAATGCAGCCTATTGATTTCGAGTGGATGTTTCGTAGATTTCCATATTGGTCTTCTTACCTTCCTTACCTTTTACTTTGGCCACGATTCACTTGTCTTATTTCTGGAAAATGAAGCATGGGTTTTTTGGTTTGTTGGGGGTGAGGGGGGGGGGTTGGGGATTGGGGATTGGGAGGAGGGGCTGGAGGTGTTGGTAATCATGTGTGCAGAACTCCCATTTCTTAAAAAAAAAAGAAATTACACCCACCGAGCGGGCGTAAGGAAAGTACTCAGTTGAATTGCTGTTTCATCAAGAGTGTGGGACACGTCATCGCATGCGCGTACACATAGGCTTGAGGTGCGGATGTACAACCTCGCGTACGGATTGAGGACAAGAGCACGGAGCCAATAGCAGCTCAGTGACCCTCACTTGTTTTACCAAATCCGCCATGTTGTATGACTGAGTTCCTTCCTTTGTACACTTCTTGCGTGGTTTATCTACTGAATAAACGTGCTCCGTGCTAAACGTCTGTTTCCTTCATAGCTGGGCTATAGCTTAGCTGTTTCTGGGAGTCTAGCTAGATGTTGGAGAATTTGCCATAGAGATTTCTGAGTCAGTCAGGCTTTACTAAGGTAGCAATCCGCTACAAGAGAAAATTTGTCTCTTAAAGCACAAAACCAGGCTTAGGACAAATAAATTATTATTCATTAAATTTAAATGAGTGAGATATTAACTCAAAGTAAGTTTGTCAACAATAATTTTTAAGTGATAACTTATCAATATTACTATTAGTGATTTCTAATTTACCGAATGTGAGCACCATTTTTTCGAGAAAAGGTAGGGGGGGCAGAATTTTTGAGCAGGAATTGCGGAAGATCAAAGACCATCCAAGGAAGAAATGAGCCAAGAAGCCTGTGTGGAAATCAAGGAAACTTCCTCTTCTTCTTCGGGTTACCTTGCAGACGATGAATACGATCCCGATTCGAAAGATAGCGAAGCAGTTTCAAGCAATTCCATGAATTATTTCTCTCTTTCTGAATCCAAGAATTCTGGGGGAAATAATGCCTCTGGTCGACGATTTTGTCCGCTATTCTCCTGTTGTTTTAACTGCCGTAAAAGGAATTCAAACAATAATGTATAAACAGTGGATAAAGTAAAATAATGAAGAAGAAGAAGAACGCGCATTATATTACTTTTTAATGCTTTTAGTCAATATAACTTTTAAATTCGGTGAATCGAACTTTTACCTTAACATCACAATTCCCATATTTGGCTTTACGCAACACCCTCTTCACCCCAAACCCAGATAGATGGCAAACGCCCTCATCATAGTCCGCCAAGTTACCATGAGCTAATTTTGGCTGTAAATTTTTCGCAGTTTATCCAAAATTGCTGGATTTGTAAAAAGGGGTTTGCTAACAAGGTCAGTCGTGATGATTTGAACAAGTGTAAATCAATATAACGGTTTATCCCCAAGGGAAGTGGACATATTTTGCACATTTTTACTTCATTGAAAACTTTTAGTAATATCTGATTATGAGTCACCGTTTTAATAAGTACTCAACGCTGCAGGAGGTGGTGTGGTGGTCATCGTCCCAAAATGGTCGCTTCCCCTCAACTTCTTAAAAAACTTAACTCAACTTCAAACGGTCATGTGTGCCAAAGAAAGACAAATAGCACCAAATTCAATTAGCCAATCAGCGGCCTTCCTAACTGGTAAAGGGGAAACAGCAAATTCTCCCATGGAAGAAGACCAAGAATGAGATTATGGGAAGGAATGAAGGAGGTGAGGAGAAACTGCGCCCTGGAAGGAGGCTAAGGAGTGGACGTCCAGTGGAATTGAAATATGGCCCGACGGAGTACGCGTGAACTGGGCATTGTTGAATGCCCGGTGACAAATTTCAAGTGACGGATGGAATGCGCGGAGGTGAGTCAGAATGGCGAGTGGGGGGGGGAGGCATTGCAAGCGCAACGTGGAGGTCTTTTTGATGCTGACAGTCGGTTCTTCCTCCCACTAATCTCTCCATCTGCATCACCAATTTAACTAATTGTTTTGTTGTCGGTAGAACGAGCAAGAAAACTTCTTCCTGGGTTAATGCAGAAGACGACTGTGTTTGGCTTATTGACAACTAAACAGCAGCTCTAATTCTTCCAGGTAGCAATAGACACCATCTCTTAGTCATTACCTTTGTGGGAAGCGATGGTTGTCCTAAGACGCCAGATTCGAGAGTTCAGTGGGTGAAGTGATGTGGTTACAAGCCTACTCGATACAAGATGAGTAATGAAAACATTAAAAGAAAATTGAAATTGACCTGGAAAAACAGCACCGACAGGATTACGAGAGGCCTCTTCTGGCGGCATCGGCCAGTGATGTGGCTATTGGTGAAAGCTGTGTCAGAACACACAAGGTCAGCTTGGATCATGAAATTTCCAAAGGTAATCATAATTATTCGCAAAAGCGGGGGCTTTAATTTGTTTGGTCGATAAAGAAAGACATCGTAGTCTCCCACTATAGGCCCAATATCGTCAAAAACAATAGCTTAATTTTCTCATTGTTGGCCATTTGGTCGTCTTACTATGGCATTTTGTGATGAGAAATAGTTTGATAGGAGATTTCAATCCAAAATACATCAGGATAAGCTGAGAAAATAACGATTTTAACTTCAGAGTCGAAGATAAAGTGTTCCAGGTTGATGTAAACAAGTTTTTTGAGTATTTCATCTCCATAGAGGCTCTTCTTGTGAATGGACAAAATTGACATTCAGCAGACGTTCAAAATCACTTACCGGCTTTCCAAAAGATCATTAAATAGGAAAAAACTTGTAATGAATGAGTTCTTTCAACTGTTACAGTCGAAGATGTCTTTGCTTTCTCCTGAAGTTAAAGGAAGGTGGAAATGACGTGCGCAAACAGACCAAGACAGAGAGTTGGAGGCTGTTTTTGCTGAAAACCCTAATTAAAATTTTCATGGAGGGTAAACATGAAGAGAATTCGTATGATACCTCAACGGGATACCAAACAAGTGTAAATGCTACCCAAACTGCGTCAACTCTCTCCTGTGGGACACGTTATCGCTTTGTGCGTCATCGTATGCCTGCATGTCTGCTCGCCAGGATTGGGAGGTGCGGCCGTACAACTCTGTGTGCAGCGACCGTACAAACAGTGACCAATCATCAACCTCTGTTTAACCTAATCCCCAATCCTGATCATGAGTAGCTCCCTGCGTGTACACACTTGATCCGCAATATACGTACTGAGTAAACGTGCTCCGTGCTACACGTCTGTTTCCTTTCATAGCTGGGCTATAGCTTAGCTGGTTCTGGGAGTCTAGCTAGATGTATGAGAATCTGCCACAGAGATCTCTGAGTCGGCCAGGCTTTAACTAGCGTAGCAATCCGCTACACTCCCCCCCCCTCTTTGGTTCAATTTCTCGATTAGGACGATTCTCACGAAAGCAACCAAGTGTCGAGCTTGGAGACTGTGAAGTTTCTGGGAGAAATACATTACCTGCTCTACCCTCCTAATGTCTATGTATATAACCGTTGAATTTCTTATATTTTTATGG
>UZAE01000551.1:0-21444 GCA_900617975.1 Rodentolepis nana | reverse complement strand
GGGGGGATAGGAGGGTGTTTCAAAGATATAGAAGAGACAGACACAAAGGTTGAAAGTGAGGCGAGTACTGTGGAAGTGCTCGAACATGCATTACAGTGGGGTGATGGTAGTCTGAAGTGAGAAGTCAACTGCCGGTTAATAGACTTTTTTGTCGTATGAGTATACGTTGCCCATGGTGCTCCACGTGAAAGTAAGTCTATCGCACACCCCGGCTTACCCAATAAAATATAGGCTAAAAGTTGGTGCTGAAAATGTGTTTGTTTTAATAAACTATTAGTTATATTTATTTCAGGAACCCTCCTAGAACACGGACGTTCAACAACAGCGCTATATGGGGAGATGGCTTTGAAATATTTCTTTAATGAGTTGGTTAACGGAGGCGTTAATTTGACTCAAAAGGAAATTGACTGCTTTGGTCCCTACATCTATCAGAAGGTATGCGACTTGAAGCCATTTTATCAGTTTTTACATTATAAAATAAACTATTTTGGTGATATTGAGCAAGTAGGATGAAAATCTTGTTAAGTGTTAAAAAATGTCAAAGTTTGATGCTAATTCCTGATGATTAGAAATTTTAATTGTTTTCTCAAAAAGTATGATATAATATTTTTTCTAGATTATTTAAATTAATGTAAAATTCAACTTGAATAAATTTTCGAGTCAGTTTAGTGAATTGCTTGAAGTGTATCTGCGGCCCAGTAAAATGGCGTCACAAAAAAAATAAGCCTTCAAAGATTGGTCACATTGGACGCATTAAAACAATAAACTGCAATAACCTTGGCAAGTATTTCAAAAAGTTGGCATTTTAATTTTTTTGAGTTTTCTGATTTTGCATTATAATATCTTTTGGGTCTGTTTACGGCTCATCTCTATTCTACCTATTCACTCCTAGCCATCCAACGAGGAAATTAGAGTTTTTTTCCTAACTTATTTGTTGTGAATCCGTTGAAACTGTAAGTATTTCTCTTATCCTACTTTGCTAGTCTTCAAGAATTCTTCTCTCTTGGCGCAGGCAATTGGTGGAGTAGAATATGATCATTAAAGACGCTCAACTTCAATTACGCATAAGTGCAATAGGAAATCTCTTGATGGAAGGTTGTATTCATTTAAAACGAAAGATTGCACTTTGTGCACGCACTTTTAAAGTATCTAGTTAACAATGTACACGAAAACAAAGGGATTTAATTTTTTATGTAAATTTGTGAAAAGCAACGGATAACGAGTGGGAGTTTGTTCAACAAACGATATAATGTGGGTAACAAAAAGGTACTGAGGTGTCAAATAACCTTACTTCATTTGATTTTGGGGCTAAATTGTATTTGCTAAATAGGCGGATCATGTTCCAAAATTTAAATATCATAATTCGTTTCTTCAATTGCAGCAAATACTTATTGATCGGTATTAATTATTCTAAAAAGATCCGTATATCATATGATCTCATTTCTTCCTGTGGTTGGGGCAACAAATATTCCGCAGTTTGCAGTTTTAACAGAGCAGAGATTAAGTAGAATTTTTAAGCAGGCAGAGCTCTGTAAGCTGTGTTAAATCAATGTGCTGAATAGCAAAGTCAAAATAATTGAACATTAATTGTTAATGTAATTACAAATTGGAATTTACAACTATCGAAGCATTTGTTGTATAGATAATTATTTAAAACGCTGACTACTTTAAGATATTTGAATTTTTTTGCAATCTCGCCGTATGCTCTATTTCAAAATCTTTTAGGCCGCATTTATCGAAAATCAAGACTCGAAATGCGGGGGCGTTGTGATAGATCTCACACGGTATACCCCTTATCCTCTTGACAAGTACGTTTTCAAAAGCATTTTCAACTTATTGATTTATCCCTCTATTCACAAGTTTGAAAACGTTGCAGGCGAAAAAAGTAGAATTGGACTAAATCAATACCGTTTTTCAGTTCCAAAAGATATTTAGTTTGATTACTATGGAAAAATACTCCAATTTAGTTTAAGTAACTAAATATTCTTCCGTTTACCCGATCCTTCCAACCAGCTTTAACATCAAGGTTCGAAAGTCAAGCTTGGTCAATTTAAAATTTTCTGATTTTGTGTGAAAAAAGATAAAACTTCTTGGTGACCCTTGTCGTTTGTAATTTTATGTTATTTTCTAAGACAACATTTTCAAGATTCCTAAAAGCTATGTACTTTTGTGAAATAGTCAAAGCCGCAAAGCATTATGCAGTAGATTTGAGCGCAGTTAAATCTGCTTATCCATAGAGTTTCATTTGGCATCTATACGCAGGCAAATATGTGTGCCGGCTGAGTTACGAAGAAAAGCCTCCGATAGTCTATTGCGTTCGGAAAATTCCATCGAGCACGATGGTGAACTACCTCCCTTTAACCAACTCCTGAGGGCAGCCATTCTATCCTGTGACCTTGACCTTCGAAGCTCCATCTGCTCTAATGTCCTAATCATTGGGGAGTTTGCCGAAATTGAAGGTATTGAAATTAAAATAGGATCAAACCAAAGTATATTATATTACTTTAGTAAAAATATTTTATTAAATTAGGTTTCCGCGAAAGAGTTCAGGAGGAGATACGTATGATTGTCCCTGGAAGTCGACCAAACGTACAAGTAGCCCCAACCCCTACTGAATGTGTATTTGAGGGGGCTTGTCTGCTGACAGCTCTTCTGCAGGGTCCTTATGCTCCAAAGTGTCCTTGGTTCCGCTTTGTTGACGACCTCGATTGGTTCAACATGTGCCAAGATGCTAATGCAACGAACGGGGCTACAGACACCCGTCTATTAAGTCGACTAAACAGAGACTGTGTGTGGCCGTAGATTCATTACCCTTTATTATTCTATTCTAAAAACGATTACCCCCCCCCCCTCCCCCCGAGTTTCACTCCTATTTCGTCATTAATAGAAAGACAGAAATTTATATATATCTGAAGCGGTTATGTTTAAGTCATCTGAAGTCACGAATCACGATATGTTTCTTGTCAAAGATTCATACATTATACCTGAGACTTGGGTGCAATAGAATCTATTCATCCACTCAACGTTGCCAGTAGGTCACTGTTCTATGATTGAAGTGGTGAATTTTTTAGAAAAAATAAATAAATAGTGGCCATTATCAACATCCTAATGATAAGTGAATTTAAAAACCCAGTTAGCGGAGATTAGAATTCGACAAGATATAAATGTTCTTCTTTGACTAATTCAAAATCCACTCCCGTAACTGGCTGAATTCAAATTATACGGAACAATTCAGGCTTGAAATGACCCGTTCCAGCATAAGGCGACTCTAGAACCTCTTAGTCGAATTTCTTCTTCCGGGATTTTCTGAAAGCCCTCCCAGGGCGCTTAAACGGAAAATTCCATTTCATGAAACTATTTTTGGAACGAATAAGCGTACTTTTGTATTATCGTCCATTGGCGCTTATTCGGGTGGGCGGACTTTCGGAAAACCTCGGTAGTGTGTGTGTAAAAGATCAAAGGTCACCGATTTGATCTCCATACGAGCAGCTTCAACATCAGAGGATAATTTTGACGAGTCAAAAAAGTATCGGAATTCGAGTTTCCTACTAGAGAGGCTCCAGCTTACTACACTTTACTAGTGGCTCCAACCGCAATCCTAAAGGAATATTTGACCTAGACTAACTAAACTGGATTATAAGGAGAAAAGACGAGGCCATTTTATCAAACAATAAAAGAGTCCCTCCGTATAGTGATCCGTTTGGCTATACCAGTATTGATTAAAGTGATGTGTGTTTGGTGAAAATTTGAGCCATCATGAAGTGATATACACGTTTGTCAATGTTGCTATTTTATTTTTTCATTTTGAAGTAGTTTTTTGGATCTTTCAAATCTATTTAACCTTGTCAAAAAACACGGAACTATATATATTTGAAGGTATTTTCCACCAAAGGGGTTCAAAGCTCGTCCGTTTTGGAGTGAATAGTCTTTTCGAAGAAATGATTATTCATGAAAAATTGGGGACACCAGTTTCCGAAGGTTGTGATTGGAATGTGGGAGAGAATAGTCAACTCAGTGCGCAACCGGCAATTCCGTTTTGGATCAGGTCTCCTTCAATGATGGAATTCACTGAGATTGAGGCATCTATAGCTCAGAAGAACTCTGCCTATTCTCATTTGTACATTATCCGCCTTTGAACTGTTTTGCCTTTTGCTTGTGTTAGACAGAAAGCAGATTCTCAATTAGTGGTGAATAACTGTATCCCTTAGTGTTGGAGTTCACCTAATCACTTCGCAGAGTTTTCCGTCTAATAAGAAGCAAATATCTGATGATCCGGGAAACGATGGCAATGGCTAAGTTACAGAGGAAATTTGTGGGAAAATATTGAACTTAATTCAGCATTGAGAGATAAAAATTCTAACTGCAATAGTTAACTTATATTACAATCCAAAAGCAGTGATCATCATGAGGCGATAAAGGCTGCTTTATGTAAAATCTTACTTAAAAACCCATATTTTCTCTTGAGCAGATAGGATTTGAAAACCTCTCTTCAATTTAGGGCATCGAATGAGGCCAGGAAACGCCTACAAGTTGCCTCTTAATACCACGTGAAATTAACCCCAAAGCGGCATTTTTATTCCTAATGTGAATTACGCACGAATTGGGTCTGTTGAATTTGGGTTCAATGAAGTAGAGATATGTCATAGAAATTTTAATACTATGGGCATGCTAGAGAGAGGACAGAATTCTTATATATTCTATTTCGATCATTAAAGGTAAGTCACAAGATTACTGCAGTTATACCTCCCGATGACTGAGCACTCATCCGTCGTGATACAACTTAATAACGGAGAATTTTTATTTTCGAAAGGTTTCCAGTACGAAATCCTCACGTCGAACCTAAGCGCTTCACTTTGATACGGCAGCGCTATTCACAATTTCTCAGTAGTATGCCTTATAACACCTAAAAAGAACCTTTAGCCATCTAAATGTGGTTTGGCTCATTGGATTCTAAAATAAAAAAATCATATATCAAAAACCAAAGGAGCTACGAAATAGTAATATATAATATATATTGTTCTTTTCAATTAATAAACAATATTATATTAAGATATACACAAGACTAAAAGCATTATAAGTTCGCATCCAGATACGATCTGTTAGATTTCGAGAAGGGAAATGAATCATCCGTCTTAACAACCTCCGTATGCATTAGACCTCCAAGAGAATCCCTGGGAAGATCAGATTCGCTATAAGCCAGCATCGGTTGTTTCCCATTGCGCCAGGCGTTAGCCAAGTCCTTCAGGAGTTCCAACCTTTCACAGAATGTTTCATGATCTGCAGAACAAACAAACTCCGCCAGTTCATCAGCCACAGGCTCAAGCTGAGCAAATCGATAGTCCTCCCTTTTTTGATCGTTCCAACTCATAGAAGGGGCGGAATCCATTTCAAAATCTCTATCATGAGTAATCTGATCAGAGGGACAAACGTTCACAACCTCCTCGGCCATTTTCTTCCTTTTAATACGATACTTCAACTGGCGGACATCGTCGAGGGAAAATGACTTTCCAAATCGATGCTCGATGTGACATTTTACTGTGAGGTTATCGGGTGCTGAAAGCAGAACGTCTGTTATCTCTTTTTGCTCATTTTCAGTAAGACGGCGATTTTCCGGATAGCTAGCCGCAATTTCGGCCGTCACTGGGTGATTATGGTACATTACATAACTCATTATGTACAACTTCTTTGCTTTACAGCCAACACGTATTATACAAGGGCAATTCATTTTTCGCGTTCTGAAATCAATAATTAAATAAATGGAAAATAAGATTTACTTTTGGTTAATTTTGGCATTGGAAAGGCGGCCACTACCATAATGACAACAGGCATATGTAATAGATTTGTATACGAGGGTTTTGTGTTCGGGTTTGCTTGGAGAAAACCTTAGAGAGTTGCGTTTAACAAGCAAGCAACCAGTTTTCTTAAAGAAAATAACAATTAAAAAAGATCAGAGTACTTGTTGGAAATTATTGAGAAGTTTATCTAACTCCACAAACGATGAAAATGTTCGAGAGGGGACATATTTCAGAAAATCGGCCCTTTGGTCAGTACCTAACGCATAATTTAAAATGTGGTAACCAGAGAAAAAGATATACCCTCAAACTCCGTGGAATCAACAACAAATGGAGGAGGTTGAAAATCTTCTGTAATTCTAGGACGCGTAGGTCTTTCCACAGCATCCAAATTATGGTTATGGATCATATAGTAACGAGCAATACGAAGGGTTCCGTAGCTATGACACACACTCACCGTTGAAGGGCAATCTCCATAGCTTAAAGATAAGATGAAAAATGTTCGTACCGTTGCGAAGTACATGCGTATTGAATATATTTGTAGACAAAATTATCCTTATTAGGGTCCTCATTCGATATACGGTTGCTCCGCTTTACACTATATTGTAACCCAGAGGCCTAAGAATAAAAAAGCTAGTCTAATCAAACCATTTCAAATTCCGTCATCTGTTGTCTTAATTCTTTAAAAGATGAGAAATGAAAAGGTTTTAATATTCGCAGAAAACATTCTGTGACATCCATGACCTTGTGCACACTTATCTGAAAAGATCGCCAAAATATTAAACATTTGATCGATCCAAATAATTTACTGTCATTAGCAGATGACCATTTTAATCTACCATTCATTTGCAAACAGCAACATAAAACTGATTTCACATCATTTGTATTGATTTAATTAGCTAAAATAATGCGCTATTAATGCTAAGGAAAAATTTTGTTCTTAAATGATATCACAGGGAATGCTGAATGTTCTTTTCTTATTTGAGATTTTAAAACTTCGACGTAAAGATTTATGGAAACATGCTTAGAAATCTACTTCGATATGAATAAGAATTTTGAAATATATATGTTTGAGTGGATGTGTATTCATGCACTTTCAAGCCATATTGTCTCCGATTGTTTATTTGTGAATAATATATTTCGTGAGAACTATTTTCTGTTTCATTCGCATTTCCAGTTAACAAAATAAGAGCTAAAATTGACCCATTTGTCGCAAGATCATTATTTTGTGATGCTGTTAGCTTATTTAAAAGCTAGCTAATAAAAGAATTAGTAAGATTTAGATAATTTGGCCCTTCTACTCTGATGATCCATCTCTATATCTTACACATATTTCAAAATTCATAATTTTTATTCCAAAAAAGTCTTATTGGTACGAGGTCCTTTTTAAAACTACATTGTATCGAAGGCTACTGTTTACGATAATACTAACGTGTTTCACAACTTAATGTGATTAACAATTCAATTTTATTCCTAGGAAACCCCATTTGAATTTTCGATAGAGTTTATCATTGGCAGAAATATACTCGATATACATTTTTTTCCCTTACCTTCAATATGTTCTGCTTGATTACTTTTACTTAATCATTTACTGCTCGATTTTGCAATTAGGGAGTACATCCAGAACCTGTTTCACAAACTGCCTTAAAAGTTGAAGGATAATAAATTGTTTTTTAATCACCATTGAGTGTCAGTGTTTTAAGCTCATTGCATAAATTTTAGATGCATGCCTCTGGAAATTCTGGCCACTTCTCTTTTGGAACTGAAAGTGTTTGTAATATCACTTCTAATTAAACAAAAACCAGGACATTCAATATAATATGTACGTAAGAGAGATGTCCTTATTGAGAAGTTCTTTATATCTTTCAAGTCTACCTACAGATGTTGGTACAGCGATTAACGTTTTCGTCACGAGTTAGGGATGATTGAAATCAGTGTGCATCCTGTGGTGTTTGGAAAATTGCCACCCTGATTAACATTGGAGTTTGTATAATATGAGTTTCTCATAAGGATGTCATCACTAAACCCTCATTTATCTAAATCAGCTCATCTGAATAGTTTCATCTTTTGAGCATAAAGCGTAATAACTGATGCTCTTCTTAATACCATGCTCAAATAATGGCAGTTCATGATATTAATAAGCATATTTATGGTACTTAAATTTATTGCACATTTTTTTCCTAAACAGGAAAGAATGAAATTTGAGGAGAAGAGAGGGAGAGAGAGGACAAGTAGGATTGATAGAATCCCTTGCCATCTATTCCACTTCATCTGTCTATCGTCATCTTACAAGAACACGCATACATGTATGCATACTAGTATGCTTGCATGCCCATATACTAAACATGCTCACGTCTTTTAATTTCTCGGTGACCTGTCCATCTCCCTTTCCCACACCCCTCTTCCTCCTCTTGACTGTCCGCCTGTCCACTCTTATTCATTCATCCCGTTCATCAATCCATCTATCCATCTCGCCCCTCTCCCTCTAATACTCTTTCTCTCTGCGTCCTGCCTGCCTCAACTGCCAATTCAACATGTAAATCTGCTACTCGCAGATCTCCTTACTCTCCTCCCTCTTTCTTCCTTGAGTTGTCTTTCTTTCTCTCTAAAACTGCATTTCACATTAGTAGACAAGAGAAGATGAGGGAGGTAGTAGTAACTTGGTGGTGCGCACGCGCTGCAATGGAAATGAGATGTGAGTAGAAATGGGAGTTCTACCCCTCCCCCTTCCCCCCCCCCCCCCTAGTGATTGACAGTTTCGATTTTCAGCCTGACAGACTTATCCATGCCTGCCTTTTCTCTCCCCCTTGAGCTAGTGTTTTTAGATGCACTTTATTTCAACTTTTCAAATACCTCTTGTAAGCAAGAAAGAGACTAATATCTATGCAAAATCAACAGATTGGCATAAAGTTAATACTGTTCACAAGTGACTTTTAGTATCAATCACCGCTTGGGATAAAGATAAATTATCAAGTAACCTCTGGTCTCTGCGATGGGGAAAAGGGGTAAAAGTTTTTGTTTAACTTTGCTCAAAATCGATCAATTAAAATTTGATTTGAAGACTATGACATTATGCTCCCAATACTGAGATATTCGAACTCCAATCTTCCCTCATTATTCAATCAGCTTAGATGACCAGATTGGTCTCATGATGAATTATTTGCAACTATTTACATTGTGTTATAGTTTACACTATGGGCACCAATATCATTAATTTTGTCTTGAATTATTTTGGGCATTGTACCGCAATGAAGTTCGAACGTATCTACGGCGTATAATGAATTTAGCTTGCATTCATAATGAATTGTCAATAATTTAAATGCAATAACGTTATGAACGACCAACTACCATTTCATGACTTGAGCTCTTCAATTGACCTTTCTCTGTCATTGGTTTGCCAATCTCTCCTGAATTAATGGCGTACTCGATTGAAGTGGGCTTTCAATTTTTTATTCAAGTCAAGAATGTGATTGAAATTGGTCTTTAGGTATATCATATTTGACTTCAAATCAATTTCAATATGCAAATATACAGGCCGACTGCGAAGTAATTTAAAATGAATTAATTGATTTTCATCAAGTTTATTGTTTAAATATAAGCGAAAATGAGAAAATTAGCATAATTTATGTCAATCGAAACTTGATCGTTTTCTTAAGTTGAAATCATTTGAAACTTCTTGTCATTTATTGGCGTCTACAGTTCTATAACGACGTGTCTTTGAACTCACAGAGCTACCTTCCGAAATTCAAAATGGACTAATCACTTCGTACATTAAAAATAAATAAGCAACCAATACCCATTAAACAATCATATTGGATTCATTTTCTGCCATCATCCATTTACTGTTATCGAATTTGGAGACGGTTACGAATCTCCAAATATGCGAATTAAATGAGTAAATAACATTTTAGGTTTCTTCGTAAATCTCGTATTGTCCTTTGTCTAATTAAAGACAAGCATTTTTTAATTCCACTCCGTAGTGAAGGTCATCTTGGAACATACTTCAATTAAACTAAGCCACTTTTAGAAGGCTGTCATTCAACCATTCTACTGCAACTACTACCACGTCTCTTAAAAAATTAAAGAAATTTAATTTGCTCGAATTCATTTACAGCTACATCCACATTTCGTGATTTACTTCAATTTTTAATGACTTTAATGTGAGGTGAGCACACATGTCTACATCATGTCTTCTCACACTCTGTTTTTCATTAATATAACATGAATATATTAGCTACGGTCTTACAAACACGCGAAAAACGACAAATTTCAAGTTATCGCAAGTGAGTGAAAGAGCCACTAATTCATGTGTGGCTTTCTGGGTGGGCACTGGCATCCTCGCAAATTAGGTATTCATCACGGAAGAATGGGAAAGATGGAGAAGGAAGAGGGGAGGAGGGAGGAGGGAGGGGGGGGGGGGGGGGGGGGGGGGGGGGGGAGAGTGGTTTGTATAATCCTTTTCCTAAATCCCTCCCTGTAAAAGGCTAATGAGAAAAAGGTAGGACCGCCACTTGCCTCTATTTTATCAACACTCACTCTCAATTATATTACTTCTACTCATCGCTGTGTAAGGTTGTGGGAATGCTCAAAGTGATTATGATGGATGGACGGATGGAAGTAGATTTGGCAAAATGGCTCTATTGCTGGCCTACAGGTGTGATTTAGACCAACCCGAATTAACAGTAACGTGAAAGAAATGAGGGTGCTGTAAATGCCGCGCCTATTACAATCCGTACTGGTTGTTTTCTGCACTTATCATCCATTTATCACACTCAAGGGCTCGCGAATCTATTCCATTTCTTCTCAAAATAGAAGACCCATTTATTCCCTGATATATCATTAATGCATACAAGTTATTATATGGGCGCAAATAGCACGCACACACTCAAATGTGATTTCAAAGATGTGATCCATTTAAGTTTCTATTTGTGACTGCACCCGAACGAAAATAAAATTTGTGAAAATAAAAAATACGAATAAATATAAACTTTTGCCTCTTTGCAACAATACCTATAGGGGCTTTCATCGGTTTAATTTCAGAACTGCAAATCCTATTCACCGTTCCCATTCTCCTGATAGCTATCCCATCGAAAGCTATGCATTTCTAAATCAGATAGTTTCTTAAAATACATTACTCTGCTTTAACAGGCTAAATTATCTGATTAGGCTAAGAGAATCGACCAACATTAAATTTTTCCATAATTATTGCTTGAATTTAAATGAGATTGGAATATCCTTTTGAAAATAATTTTGCCTTGCACTTGAATTACAGCATAACTGCAAATCATCGTCATGCCAAACATGGGCAGATCACAATATGGTAAAATCAATAGCCATCGATTGAACTCTTTCCTGCCTATATATTAATGATTGATTTATTCTTTGTCGCTCTAACTAAAACAAAATTTAATGCAAAAAACTGATTCCTCAATGGACTGATCACGTCTGAGCTAAGTTTTGTTCTCTCTTTCGCGGGCTTATTATACTTCTGCCAAGGGGTGCGCGATAGACTAACCTCCATGCTGTGCACCCTGGGCAGCGTATACTCATTCTATTAACTGACAGTTGACTTCTGACTTCAAACTACCTTGACCCCACTGTATGTCAAAATTCGACCCACTTCAACAGTACTCATCTTACCTTTTCTCTGCATTTATGACCATCTGCCTCTAACACATGTGAATCACTCTTCTTTCTCCTCTCTCGAATTTTTCTCAATATGATGTTCCTCCCCTCTGTGAAATCCGAAGTCAACTAAAGGGCGAATGATAACTATCAAAACACCTACCATTTGAAATAAAAGTAATAATAATAATACTTCTGCCAATGCATCACACCTCCAATCTAAACACTGACAAATCTTCCCAACAGGACTACTTTCTATTTCTAAGTGGTTATAATAACCATCAAATTTGAGTCACTTCGTATTGGGTAAGAAAAGTTGGAAAGCTGTAAGTAATGTATATTACAGTTTGCGATTCCTGGGACATAAATAATTACAGTTTTGATCTACTAGTTAAATGAAACGCATTACTCTAACATTAATTCCTCTCTTCAGCAATTAAAATTGCAGCTTTTTTTCTATCGTGGAAAAATTGATATCTCCCATAGCCTTTTTTCACTTTGTTCCTGAAGCATAACTGACGTTGGGATGACATAATTCTGCCGGATATTGAGAAATAAACACACTTTGAGAAAAAGTTTTAATTCTTTTACATTCAACCTTGGCAACTCAATTTGTGAATGGATCAGGTGTGTAAACGACATGTTTGCAGTCAGTAATCGCTAAAAATTCGAAAATATTCAGACAAACCAACGCGGTGCTTCTATTGCACTGCGATGCAGTTCCTATGGTGATATGTCTACATTCACAGACACTAACTTTTTCAATCTCACATTCGAACCCCAATCATGTGTCAATTATAACCCAATTTCGACGGTGGTAGTAATATCATCATAATCAATTGTGGTGAGTTTTTGTGTGCGTGTTGTAAGAATTTTGCTAATTAAAATTGTTAAAGGAAATCTAATTTAATTAAGTTATTGAAAGGTGATAACGTGAGAAAAATGTTCAAGCTGCTTTGGTCTCTTTATCATTACCAGTCATTTCACTAGTTTCAACAATGAATTGTATTTTGGGGGTGGGAAATAAAGTCTGAAAGCCAAATTTTTTACAATTGAGTTCTGAGACCTGTAATGAGTCAATTTTCTCTTAAGGGAATAATTTTGGCTTATTATAGGCTGCTTAAATAGTAATCATACATATAGACATTTTAACTGCTCAGAGCTGACTAGAACTTAAGTAATCACTTTTATAAACCATTTTACTATGAGGTAAATTGTGCCTATTCCTTTAAAAATGTGAAATAGATTTACTTAAACTAACTAGTAAAGGTTGCAATCAAAAACGAATATTAATAGTAATTAATATTATTTGAATTGGAGGATGTATTTAGTGAAATTTTGATATTTGAGCAATCAGCTACAAGCTTGAGCGGTAATCACTTCATCTTTATTTTTAAAAAAATCTTGGTTACAAAAAATTAAAATTGCAGGTCCGTTTGAAATCCATTTTGAAATGTAAAGACGATAATTGAATCCACTTTCGTTCTTAATCCATAAAATTCGATTATTTAGAAAAGTAAAAAAATTGAGTGGTTAACCATTTCAGTGAAGCGGAAGTACACAATTTGAATAAAAAAATCAAATGAAATAAGACTCTTTTCGGCAATTAGTAATTTTAAAAATGCAAATAACAGATCAAAGTAATCTGTTGCCTAAATTTGATCTCATTTAGCACGTCTTTTTTGTTATTTCAATCCTTTCAGTTATCCACAAGATATATAACTGGAAAATTTCATGGCAGTTAATTTTTTTATTAAATGTAATGCATCAACAAGATTTCCTTTCTTTTAAATAATTTGCTTACGACTTCAAAACAGGTATAATTTTAAGCTCGATAGGATATTGATTAATTCATTAGGTTACACATGCTCTTAACACTCACGTTAACCTATGGATTTGCATAAATGAAGAAAGCTGCTCAAATGATAAGGCGGTAAGGTACTTTTCCCACTTACGACATCACAGAAGCTTCACTTCAATATTTTGTTTGAAGTAAGCGCAAACGGGGGCGAAATGATTGGCCTCACTCTCATGTTGCTACAGTTCCCTCCTCTCATCAAATTTCTCCTGCCTTCTTAATGCATTCAAGAAGGCTGTCAATCAAGCATGCCTACCATCGTAATTTTGCTAATGCAACAGTTTCGATTGACAGGCTTTAGAGAGGGGGGGGAGAGAGAGGGAATAACAGCTTCGTCACTACCACCATCACAATCCTATTATTACTATGGGAGAGAAAAAGTGGTGGGATAGGATTTAAGTAGGTATCACCCCAGGAAGTATGACATATAACGGGATTTTTTTTCTCTCTCTCCCTCTCTCACTCTCATCTGGCCACCCAACCTGTTTGGTTAATAAGTAAGTGGCGTTAATTGACGAGTCTGTCATATCGACAACCCACGTTGAGAGATTACTTGCTTGCTTGTCTTCATCAATTTTATCCGGTCCCCTCCTTTCCCTAAGGACTTGATCTCCATTAGCTCACACATCAATGTCTAATGCTGGAGCTTAGGGAATTTGCCTAATTGGTGGAAAAAATATATACTATCAAAAGTTTTATTTTACAATATTTTAACCTAGAGCAGGGTAAAAGCAACGTTAGGTGCTAAAGAGTGAATTCGCATCCGAATGTGGAATATAATCCACTTTTAAGAGGAAATAGACATCATAATTTCGAAAAATGCATGATAATATTACTTAATCCGAATTTCAAAGTCACTACTTTGTCTTCCTCGCAATCTCCGAAATGTTTAATTTGATTCCCAGGTTTCTCTTTGAGTGCCATTCGGAACTTACTAACAAGTAGTAGTGTAAAATAACTCTAATCACATACTGTTAAGGTCACTTTTCGCAAGATACTACTAATTGGAAAGTAAGTAGAACATCACGGTCGTCTTCACATTTCATAAATTGTTTATTGCCTGCTTTGAACACTTGGAAGAAGTTAATTGCCAATGAATGAATTGAATAAGCAAATTCAAAATTTTGCATTTTGGCATAATGATTTTTTTATTTTAAAGGAATCTTATTGACAATTTGTGCTAATTTAAATAAATATAACTTTTATGTTAAGTATTATACACGGAAGTGTGAATTACGCCTGTGAGTTATGCTCAACTCCAATATCACCTTTTAAAACGACTTTTTTTTATAAAACAAGACAATATTTCATTGAATTGTTCTATAACAGAAATTGAACGATGAGAAATTTTGATTCAAGTTTTTGGAGGTTGAGAAAACATTTGAAAGTCCTTGTGAAATTTGAGCAAATCGCTCCACTTGTCGCCACAAGTTCTTTGTTTATTTTGTTTAAGTTAAGTTCGCACAATATATGAGGCTCCATAACTTGTGAAATAGTTTACATGGCTTTGGTGGTTTTCCAGCGTCATCTATTCCTACTAAATAGTAAACGGAATCATTTTTCAGGCACGATTTCTCAAAATAGCACCAATAACTTTAAAATCACGAAAAATAGCATCTCTTAGCCAAATCGCATAGCAAATATGTCAAAGCTGTTCAAAGGATGCTCAACTCTGCGAAATATATTTATTTATATCAAATGGCATGCGCTTTGATAGTTTCATTAGTCCCTTAGGTGACTTTAGGCCTCACAGAGGAGAAGTATTTTCAATGTGGAAAAAATTCGAGAGGGAGCGGACAGAGGAGTGTATCAAAGATGTACAAGAGACAGACACAAAGGTAAGGAGGTAAGGTGAGGTGAGTACTGTGAAAGAAATCGAATTGTGATGGTAGTTAGAAGCCAGAAGTCAAATGCCTACAGTGGGGTCATGGCAGTTTGGAGTCAGAAGTCAACTGCCGATCTTTTTTGCCGTATGAGTATACGTTGCCCAGGGTGCACCATATGGAGGTAGGTCTATCGCACACCCCAACTTTCGAAGTATTGTCAAGCGCTTTTAAAGTGCCTTTCTTGTGGGAAGAGGATTCAAATATCTGTTTGCTTTGACTCGTTCCACTTTAGGTCATTAAGACGTGGGATTATGTGGCTGGAAATTCAAGTTCTATTGATCTTTCCCTACTTATCACCCTGAATGTAATTTGGATCAAATTATCCTTAACACTGATAGCAATTTCCGTAGGGGTTAAAAAAGAATTCAGTGAATGCTCTTCCATATTCTAATAAAGGTACAAATTCTTAGAAAGTTCATAAAACGCTTTTTATATTGATGAGATAAATATTACATAAGCTCAAAGTGTATTTTACTATTGGCTTCTAGAAATTAGAAAATCCTCAGATCATTCATGATTAGGAAAAAGGATTCCTTATGTGATTGGCTGATGGGTCAAGGTAGTTTGGCCTACACTATACTTTAACTGTCATATAACTGTTAATTTATTAAGGCCATCCTTGTGCAAACTTGAATAAACTCTACTATTTCATAATCATGTTGGATCTTATTATATTTTGAGTATCGTGGTTTGTAGAAGAGGACCTTCCTACAACCATCTCACCAATCATGTTGATTGATCAACTGGCCAATAAGGTTCCCTCACCGAGAATTAACTCAGAAAACAGTGAAGATTCAGACATGTCAGCCTAAGTCAGTGCTCTATTCCCCGAATATCGGAGGGCATAAATCACCCCCAGTTAAGAATTTGCCGATGCTCAAGTTTTCATTTTCACCCCCCGGTTGGCCTGCTCAAACCACAATGCGTATTGGGCTGCTTTATTGTCCCCCGTGTACAGGCGACATATATATATATATATTAGTGAGGGGTGTGCGATAGACTTACCTCCACGTGGTGCACCCTGGGCAACGTATACTCATACGGCAAAAAAGTCTATTAACTGGCAGTTGACTTCGGACTTCAAACTACCATGACCCTATTGAATTTCATATTCGAATAATTCCACAGTATTCACCTCACCTTTTTTCTACCTTTGTGTCCGTCTGTCTCTTTTACGTCTGTGAACCATTATTCTTCCCCCTCTCGACTTTTAACCAGTTGGATGTTCCTCCTCCTCCCCTCTGTGTAGCCCGAAGTCAAATAAAGGGCTAATGATACATATCATAACGCCTGCCATTTGAAATAAATAAATAAATATATATATATTAGTGATGAAAAAGGTGGAAATAATTTGAATCATGCTAAAAAGACTTGGTTTTCATTGAGAATGAAGTTTAGGCGCTTTGTTTGTGGGCTTTTATTGCATTATTGGTTGCAATAACGCTCTCTTTGCATATTTGACCAAATTTTTGTGGTCCATTCCGAATTGATTCGAAATTTTAGTTAAGGCTAGTGTGATCGGCGTTCCCAAACTCGTTTTCCTACCTGTCAGATGCATTTCCTATGTGTTATCGATAATCCAACCCGCTCCTCCCCCCCCCCCCCCCCCCCCCCCCTCCCCTCCCTTATATTCCCGAAGTAACGGTGCGTCGTCAATATTTCGGCTTTATTTTTAGTAGGCTAGCCCTAATCTAATCCAGACACGACGAGTGCTTTTTCAAGCCATCCACCATCCCACATCTTATTTTGACAGCCTACACCCTCTTTCTCAAGGCGTCTTGTCTTATCTTTCAAATTAATGTAAAAGACGAGGAAGTCAGAAAGAATGGAAAGAGGAATAGATAAAAAAGGGAACTATGTTTTTAATAAAACAGAGAGGGAGAGAGAGATTCACGGGGTGTAGGAGGGGGGGGGGTGGAGGGGTAGTATATGGGCTCGTCACTGTCCCCTAAGAGTCCTTCAATCAGATATCGCGGGATTTATATAGCATGAGTTCTTGTCAGACAGTACAGGGTGGCTGAAGGAGAAGAGGGAAAAGGGTATATGGTGGGTGAAACTGAAGGACTCTGGCGTCTAATAAGTTTCATACTAATCACAAATTGATTAGTGACTGCGCGTTAGTCTCCTGACGACTGTTTGCTTTCTTGTGTTAATTCTACTGCTGCTCAAACTCTCCTACTAAGTGATATGACGCCATGACCACTTAGACGACTTGGATAACCCTAATAGCATGTGTTGACATCTTCAGACATGTTTAAAAGGTGTCTAATTCCACCTTTTGATTATGAAATCACTTCAACGATAATCATTTTCCTATCCTTGAATCTCGGTTTTCGCATATACATGCGCTGAAGGAGCCACTTCAGTCTTAACCGTTGCCGATAGTTATTTGAACTATCCTGTAATATTTACTGGCATCGAACAATTTTTACCTATAAATATCACATATATTCACCTAGACACTAATTCATGGCTTTTACAAAGAAAGAATGATTTTTTCCAGAAGAATAATTTATTTAATTCCTGCTATTTATATCTACGGAAACCATGCTAAGTTCATAATGCAGTGTACTCAATTATACGTAAAATCGATTAGTTAATATAAGCAATATATGGATTGACTTTAATTTTTACAAAAAGAGAAAGAAAATTTAATTTAAAAGTGCTAATTTCATCAAGGAAATAATTTCAATATTATTATTTTCCTTATGATTGTGGTATATCGATTTTGTTCAGTTCTGGGGAAATTGGCCTCACAGACCTTAAGATATCCACGGAATTTCTCCTTACTTTCCACTTTGAATGAAGCCTTATTCTGGTACTTCAATTTTGTTTTTTTAATTTTCGAGACCAACGCCTACACTGTGTGCCTTGTTTGCTTCAGGCATCCTGGAGTCTTCTCTGTAGAAGCGTTTGAAGAAATCAACTTCACATGAGCAGTCACTTTAAAACGCATGTTGGTGTTAGGAGGATGGTTTAACAGAAAATTGCTACTTTAAAATAATATTGATTTAATAATGATTTACTTAAGCCAACCTCTTTCATTTCTGCATATATAAATGACGGCTTGATTGATATTTCGTCATTTTCTTGCGAGTTCTTTTACCCTCTCGTTCGACCACTAAAAGTTAAATTTTTGAAATCATGTTCTCACTCCTGATTTGGGAAAGCCGATCCGAATGACTTAAAAGTGTCAGCAATGGTGGATAGCCCATAGGTAGGAAGATCCACGGTCTATATTATGTTCATTGAGTAAAATTTAAGCTGGGTTTGCTTTATTACAACCCAGCTAATCCAGATCATGCAAAAATATAATTCGATGAAAAGGCGAACTTGTGTGCAGCGTTAGCTACCAAATTAATGAAAAAAAATCAATTGTGTCCTCATTTAAATGAGCTGGATATACCGTTAGCATGACGCAGACTAAGGTGACCTCTATCCAGATATAAACTTTTCTCTATTCCTTCAACTCAAAAGGTCACGATTTGAGGTGACCTGAACTTAACCTCGACAGATGTGATTTTACCATCGGATGTTTTCCTGACCTAATGAACAAGTGCTGAAAGCTCGTTTTTTTAGGAACACTGTTTTTTAATTAATATCTTCGATGTGTTAGTTAAATCCCATTATGGGCTAAAAAAGGTGATAAAGTTTGGTTATTTATTCTGGAGCTTCTAACGAAAATAATAAAAAGCTACTTGAACAAGTGTTAAGTAAAGATGATCTTTCTGAAACAGGGTGAATCGTGTTGAATTTGCTCATCAGGGAAACTAGAGGCCGTGAGTTTGAAGCCTAATTAGGAGATAGTGATCCGCGTTGGCTTATTCTGACTAATGGGGAGTGGAGGTGGCAGAACTCGAGTGACTTTCCATGGAGACTTCATAGTGCTTTTCCGTCAGTCCATGGAACTAAGGACAAGGATTCGAGGTCCATATCAAAAAATTTGGATTTTGATAATGATTAGAAGAAGTCTGGTAAAACAAAAAGCATGTGGAAATAGCAGTTCTCGTTCACGCTTTTTGCGCATTCAAATTCCTACTTGATAAATTTGACCTTTCCGCGAAATAGAATCAACGTGAAAGTTGATTACACTAGTTCATGAACTAATGTGTCATTTGAACTTTCCTCATCATAACGACAATGAATAAATTGAACATTAAAAGTACATAAATATGTCGATGAATTGACCTAGGGTCAACGAACTTGACTTAACAATAAAATTTTATGACCAAAATTCCATAAAATGCGGATTTAATTAATTGAAAATTATGTGATTTGCTCATACGCTTGAAACAGTGCATCAATAATCAAGACTTCCAAGCAGTTCTGCATCTAACAGTCGGCGCTAAACACAACTATTCATGTTCTGGACACAATGAAAAAATTCGACCTCTAAAGAGTAGTTTAAGCGTTCGAATACTTGTATCGCTTAAACGCACTTGACCTGAGCAAACAGAATGAGAAACCCATTCCAGTGACCTTGGGAGTTGGGCCATGAACATTAGTGCATTTGCTCTTACAGCCATCAAAGTCGTGAACTTGAAACCTACTTTCCTCAATGACCAACTATCAGGATTTCCATTATAATGAAGGTTTAATTCTTTACTACCTTCAGTGATAACAATTACTTCTCATATTTGTAGCAATTCGAACGATTTTCCAGGTGCCTTAACGCTATGAATTAAGTAAACTTTCGATGCAGTAATTTCATTTCATTTCTCTCTAAATACCTTGAGATGGGAATACAAACTGTCTTGTTGAGGCTGTAAGCATCATTCAAATGGGGGTGGGGGGGGGGGGGGGGGGGGGGGGGGGTTGGGAGCATACAAAGCAGTTAAAATTAAAAAAATATGTTATGTGAACTTGAGACAAAGCTACTTCCACTCAGCGAAGTGTTGATTTGCTGTCTTAACTTTTAAAATGACCCCCCACCCCACCTTCAAGGGCTAATGCAAATTACCCGCCACAAACATATGCTTGATAAAAATAAAGGTCTTTTTAACGATGCATTGGACTACCTTTGGAAGGTGTTCAGTGATCCACCTATAAAATGACAGTGCACGAAATTTCGATTGTTCCTTTTTAAATGCAAGAACAGTTCCTAAGCAATCTTGCGAACACCTACAGACTTGAAAGCAATCAATTAAAATTCTAAGGTGGGAATCATTTCATGACAACGCCGTTGCTCACGTCTGAGGAAACATTTTCAGTTCACTCTTTCGTCCTGATTACAGATGGGAGAACAGTTGACTATCATCAAACAACAGGGTAATTAACCTCGGCCATAAATTTCAGAGGTTTGGGTAGCACCCATCCTGCTTTGGCATAGTGCTCCATCGACCAACATAATTCTAATTTTATGGATTTTCATTTCAACCTCCCAAGGTGGTTTGATTGAGTTGAAAATTTGTCAGTTACTCCAACAAGAAATGCATGCCCATTCGTTGGGCACTTGTAAACCTGCAGAGTGAATAATTCAGCGCAAAGTGTAGACTGGTTGCATTAAATGAAATAATCAATACTACTTAAAGTACATCCGAATGTGGCCCCCGCTTGAATAAAAAAAACTGAATTTCTATAATAAAGTAACATTGAATTTAGAAGGAATGCGCATTTACTCGGTCGTAATTCGAGAAGGAAGTGTATGTGAGCCATTTCCAAAAGCCAGAGAAACACGCATTGTGATACTTAATTGCCCATTGTGACTGAAACTTTCCCTCCTCTAAATGTCTTTTTTTTTGCTAATGCACCTTTAATGGATAATGGCCGAAACATATATTAAATTTTAAGAAAAAAAATCAATGGCTTCTTCTTAACTAAGCTTCAACTATTAATAAATGAAACATTATCATATATGCTCCTTTTATCAGCGACACAATCCTGTAATAAATTTGTTATGAGTAATAATGGTCATTTGTAAAAGTATTTATTGCAAATGGCAGGCGTTTTGATAGCTATCATTAGCCATTTAGCTGACTTCAGGCTTCACAGAGGGAAGGTTCATCAAAGTGGAAGAAAGTCGAGAGAAGGAGTGGTACAGAAGAGCGATTCATAGATGTAAAAAGGCAGACAGACACAAAGGTAGAGAAAAAGGTAAGATATGTACTGTGAAAGGGGTCGAATATGGCAAGCAGTCTGCCATGGTAGTTTGAAGTCAGAAGTCAACTGCCGAATAATAGACTTTTTTGCCGTATGAGTATACGTTGCCCAGGGTGCACCACGTGGAGGTAAGTCTATCGCACACCCTCATTTGTAAAAGTTGAAATCACCCAATTCTGTCCCT
>UZAE01000550.1:0-21452 GCA_900617975.1 Rodentolepis nana | reverse complement strand
TATATATATATATATATATATAGTTCTTAACTTAACATCATATTTGCCCCTTTATCTTTTATTAACTCTTTTCTTTTGCCTGATAGAATCGTTTTTTCAAATTCTTAAGAAACCCCCCTATTTATGAATATGTAACCCAAAGCGATTCGAACCACTGTGTCAAAATTTCAATAGGCGGTTTACATTATGCACCATCTATAGCAATAATATAATAAATTGTTCAACTAAATCAGAATTAAAAGAAAAGTGAGTTAAAATAAGAAATAAAGAATCTTATCTACAATGAAAGTTTTTGGAGCAAATAATATGTTAATATATAAATATATAAATTCGATTTTTCAGCAATTAAAGCATTGTGAAACCTTTGTTTGCCTACTTGTGAAGTAACACATGTTAGTGTCTGATATATGCACTAATTTGATTTATAATTGTACCATAATTAAACCTATTATCTGGTTTTCAACTTGATTAAAGAGCTGATATTCGAAATGAAAATTTAATAAATTCCTCTCAAATATGTGTTGGTTATAATGGTAGGAGGGGTAATACCCTGTAATGTAAATGCTTTACTGTCAGAATATATCATTTTCTTATTGATTGATAATCATCACAGTTAAGAAATCTTAAATCATTTTTTTTCTCCTGACATCTGAAAATGTAATTTCATGATATATTATGATGTCAAAATCAGAGACCGTATTCGAATTCACTCATTGTCATAAATTGCATTTTAAAACATACATTAGATCGGGTTTTCAAGCATGGCTAAACCAGCTAACAAAACACTTTACTGATTATATGGACGATGGTCTCGCAATTTCCTTATAAATATATAATAGATTCTCGCAATCAAATACAACAGTAAGCTATATTGATAATTCTCGATAGTATTCTACAAATATGGCGCACTCAGGTGTTTTTATTAAGTGTGATTTGAGAGAATGGAATTGCTAGATATGCTGGTATTTCTTGTCAATACTCCAATGTTTGCTTCTGATGCATAGAAAACACTTCCTTGAGTCTTATTCCCACGGATTTCTAAAATCATTTTCCATGGATCAGCAAAATTTTCAATGAATTCTATTGGATAAACTTTTTAGGCAAAAGATAATTAGGTATTTACCATCTTTATAGTTTTTGAAAACCCAATTCTATTGTGAAATTGAATGTCTGTTTTTTTGGAGCAAAACTCAATTGATAGGAAGAAGACATACACGATGTTGTTGTAAGCACTGCACAAATAAGCTTTGACTAAACTTCAGCAGTGTTCTCTGGAATAATTGCGCAATATTTAATCGCAATCGATATTTGCCAAGCTACTCTAGCAGAATAGGGAAGAGAATAGTTCTCGCTAAAGCTTCTGTTGGGCAAACTATCCATTTGCTTAGTCATTCTAGACATTCCATGTTTTCCCACATCGCTTAAGCTCGTTTACTTATTGGTTAAGATGCTTCTGTACGCAAGGGCACACTTTCTAGACTGTTCGAGTGTTCATGAAAATTCTAACATTATCCATGGTTGCGTTGTACCTTCCTCAATAGTTTTACAGGTTGAGTATGAGTCAGGTTATTTACCTTTAAATTATGCATCTTAATCTTGCCCTGAAAAGGGAATACTCCAAGTTAGTAGGTCAAAAGTTTCTACTGACCTCGTGAAAGTACACAGTTCTACAGGAACTCAAATAGCTTCTATATTATCAAAAGCTGTCTGTCTCTTTTACATCTGTGAATCATTATTCCGTCCCCCCCCTCTCGACTTTTTGTCACTTCGATGTTCCCCCTCCCCCTCTGTGAAGCCAGAAGTCAGCTAAGGGACTAATAATAGCTATCAAAGCGCCTGCCATTTGATATAAATAAATATTATCAAAAGCACTTTTACTTAAAAAATGCACCTCAAAATACAAATTAAACCATTTCCATGATACTCCACATGTCTGAATTTAATGGAAGACACAAGTGAAAGATTTATTAAATTAATAATATCTCTTTTGGGGGAGTGGCTCAACCAGACTTACCCTCAGACTTGAATATAGTAACGTTAAGTCACTTAAGAGATAGTTGAACCATTTTCAACTTATTAACCACTAACTTGGCCTTAGTATACTAATGAACGTATTTTGCTTCAGTTACTTTACTATGCCGACATATGGTATATTATGGCTGAAATTTGGAGTATATATAATGCAAATCTGAAAACTAACATTATCATAAAAAATTAAAAAAACACATTCAGCCACCTATCCCAACTAGAAAAGACATCTTAGTGCGAAACACGAAGTCTACCAAATTCCTTTTCTAAACAGACAGTCAACACGGTTGGCTCTTCTGCTGATTGGGTGAGCGCTGATGACCCCTGACACCGCAGATGAATGAAAACAATCGCCATATAAGGTGTTAGGGAATACCATAGAGTATCGAGGCCATTTTAGTATGAAAACATCAACAATAGACTTCATTTAATGATATCTCATTCATCAACTCATGTCATTGCAAATAAAGGCAGCAAACGGAGATTTTGAATATCTGAAAAGCTTAATTTTCCAAACAGACAGGAGTAGAAATTTAGATTGATTGCTTATTTTTTGGGGGGGAGGGGGTTCAAATATTTTAAGAATTAATAAAAATGAAAAAATATTATTTTTTTTCAGGAACGTATTATGAAACTAAATGTTTTATTTTTAGAATGGAGAAGTTATTTCGCTTCAATTAAATATGCCTTTGAAATTTAATCCTCACAGTAAAATTCGCTTTAAATTTTGAAAGCATGCATACTTTTCCAAAATTTAATTCAATTGACGGGCCTCGGTCCAACTTCAACTCCATTTCACCTAATTTCAAACCGTAACTCACTTGTTTCAACTATTCATTTGCTTTCTTTGGGAAAAATTTGATCAAGGCACGAACTACACTTTTGCCTCTGGGGATATTTTTTGTGAGTCAATGTGATGTTAGTTACAATTTTCCCATAGTGGTAAATAAAGAAGGAACTTCTAATATTTGAAGGAAAGGAAGTGAGGTTAAAGTCAAGCAAAGTTAACGGACTCGAAGACCTGAATTTCTGAAATGTTTTTTTTCTATTAATCTCGGCAATTTTTAGTTAACAATCAATCTAGTAGAGTCTGAAGGAGTTTAGTTAGTATCGTATATAAGAATTGGGCTGTGTCATCGCAATCAGATCTCCTTACTTGAGAACGCACTACATAACTTAGCTTGGTAACGCTGATTTCTGGCCTATGGAGTTCACAGCATTATCATGGCTGACAAAGAAAGCTCGTGTGCACTCAGACTGACACCAAATTGCGGCAAACTACTTCGAGTAATGAGTAGGTGCGGTCGTGAGAGCAGAGACCATCAAGCCGACCGCCAATTAATAGTCCTTGCTTGATTTAGTAAATTCTTGATTGTAATTTTTTCAAATGGCAGGCGTTTTGATAGTTATCATCAGCCCTTTACCTGACTTCGAAATGGCAGGCGTTTTGATAGTTATCATCAGCCCTTTAGTCGACTTCAGGCTTCACAGAGAGGAAGGAACATCAAAGTGGGAAAAAGCCGAGAGTGGGGGGGGGGGACAGAAGAATGTTTTAAAGATGTAGAAGAGACAGACATAAAGGTAAAAAAAAATGTGAGGTGAGTACTGTGAAAGTGGTCAAGTGTGACATAGAGTCGGGCCATGGTAGTTTGAAGTCAATAGTCAACTGCCGGTTAATAGACTTTTTGCCGTATGAGTATACGTTGCCCAGGGTGCACCACGTGGAGGTAAGTCTATTGACGTTGCCCAGGGTGCACCACGTGGAGGTAAGTCTATCCCACACCCCATTGATTGTAACGTATTGACTAAGATCCTTGTCTATGCCACACTTCCCGAATAAACATATTCCACATAATATGTCTGTTTCCTCTATTACTTTGTGGTAGCTTAGCTAATCCTGGGAGCCTTGAAGAACTTAGAGATCTTGTCATTGAGATTACGGGGCATAAGCAAGGGCTTATTGGCGTGGCAATTCACTACAGGCCTCAGTATCCACTTGATTCAAGTATTAAATTCCTTTCGAATTGATTTGTCTGAATTTAATACGTTCTTCCCGCTGTTGATGTGTATCTAAATTCAAAAGTTTCTTCCTTCAGACTAGAATTCCCTTAAATAGGATTTTCCGATTACCATTGGTCACCACTCGTCAAATGGAAAGCAAACGACGTTTTCTTATCTCATTAAGACCATAGTTTTATTTCATGATAGGCAAATAAATAAGTAAATTATTTAATTGTGATTTTAAAGTTACCATTTGTTCCATTGTGTTTATATAAAATATTTAAAAAGGAGGCAAATCGAACAGTGGAATTAAGACATATCCTTTCTGAAACTGCCGATTTCCTTTCAGCAAAAGCTCACATATAAAGCCGTCTTTATATTACTTGTGGATTGGTAACCAATAGAAAATTGTGTTTATGCGAAATTACCAATTGTGAAAGGTTGATGATGATGTGGATGATGGGATTTCAATTTCAGGTTTTATGGAGCGATTATTTTCTACAGGCTAAGTTTCGCAGCTAGTGCATAAAATCTTTCTGCAGAGCTTAGCAGATTCCACGCAAGCTGAACATAATTCTTACTGATCAGACGAATTCCCATCACATTCCAATTACTCGGGTCAAAATTTATGCACACAATCGAAATGGGTAGGAACCGTGAACAAAAGTTTCAAGCCATTTACTAGTCTTTCCAAATCCAGTTCCGTCTACTAAATCAAAAGGAAACAATTTTACGAATTGGATTATTTTCTTTACCTCAAATTCTAAAACTTAAAGATTTTTACAATTAGTTTTGAAATGTCTTTTAGAGTTACGAAACAGCATTTTCAATAAAGTGGTAGGTTATGTTTGGTAATTATTAAAATTTTGGTTGGATAAAAGAGAGAAATGTACTTGAATGAATGATTAGAAATAAATCTTCATGAAGATCTCCTTTTTCTGAATGAGTGACAGTGAGTCGTCAGAGAGACACCGAACGCATGCATTTAAACTGTGTTTCACTTCACAAAGTGCGTTAAATAGGAGTATTATCCAAATTATTGCAATGACATTCGATGTCGAAGCAATTTGTCACATACAATATAAATCTTTATGATGATAAACTTACTTTAATATGGGCAAAATATTTTCAGACGCATTAGATACTTCTTAAAATAACCAAACATTGTTTCCATTATATTGCTAAATTCGTATCTTAGGATGTGGGGTCCATCATTTGGCAGTTGACCTCGGACTACCATGACCCCGCTGTATATCATATTCTACCACTACCACAGTACTTATCCTACCTTTTCTCCGCATTTGTGTCTGTCTGTCGCTTTTACATCTGTAAATCACTCTTCTGTTCCCCACCCCTTGACTTCTGTTACCCTGATGCTCCTTTCACCTGTGAAGACCAAAGTCAGCTAAAGGGCTGATGGTAACTATCAAAACGCCTGGCATTTGAAATAAATGAATAAATATTTTAGGACGTTTAATGAACTATCTATTGATTATTGAGATAAAAATAAATGAAGAAAAATACAAATGTTGCTCATCGTTTTGTCCGCGTATTTGTGACGACAAAAATGTCATTGATAAATTTCCTAATTTAGTTGGAACGTATAAAACCCCACAAAATAGGTAGGGTGGTAGCAACTTTGAAGATCCATCTGTGATCATTTAAAAACGAAGATTTTTTACCCTATCGAATAATTATCATAATACTCTTTTATATAAAGAAGAAATTTGGTGTGCAAAAGACTTACCTCTACGTGGTGCACCCTGGGCACGTATACTCATACGACAAAAATGTCTTTAAATCGGCACTTGACTTCTAACTTCAAACAACCATGACCCCACTGCATATCATATTCGAAAACTACCACAGTACTCACCTCTCTTTTTTCTTTGCCTTTGTGTCTGTTTGTCGCTTTTACATCTGTATTTCATTATTCTATCCCCTTCTCAACTTTTTCTCACTTTGATGTTCCTTCCCCTCTGTGAAGCCTGAAGTCAACTGAAGGGCTAATGATAACTATCAATACGCCTGCTATTGGAAATAAATAAATATAAAGTAGAAATTGACAGATACTAGTTATATCATGCTCAGTGTGAATTAAGTAGGTTTTAAAATTTCTCCCAAAGTCCTTTAATTCTCTACATCGTCTATTAAAGAAGGTGAATTTCGTTCCTAAGTTCTGACAGAGTGAAATTGCGTTAAGTAGGGTCCCTTAGAATGGTAATAAATAACAATTTATTGCAAACTGGTAGTCAAAAATTAATTTGGGTTATTTAAAATGAGAATGCTATTTTACCAAGTAGGATCAGGAATTTGCTATTCTCCAGCAGTTGTTTCTACGTTGTTTATATTCTGATTACTCTTATTAAATGTAACTTAGGCACCACAAGGAAATTGGTTAGTTCGAGGAGATATTTGAAGCTATCTAAATATTTCCGTTTGTTTATTTTAAATGGCGGAAAAAAGAGCCTTTTAAAAGACGGAGGAAGAAAACAGATGGAAATAATTTGTTTAGTTATATTATTTTTCACCTTAAATTTTTGGAGAAAATTTTCGCTGCTATTTCTTCCAATCCTCAGCAACTTTCACGACATTAAGCCATATATCCGCTTAGTTACAAAGTAAATCTTATTATTGAAAGCAAGAAATTTTCCTTGTGACTCTTATTACTGTTATTTTTTTACAGTAGTTAAACTTGGTCTAATAAATGGGCAAAATAAGCTAGTAATGTGCGAAATGAGGGAGCAAAGAACAAGGTATCAACGATATTTCTAATCTGCCCTGTTCGTTTACTTATATGTCAAATTTTTCTACCTTCAATTAATAAAGTTAGCCACATCTTATTGAAAAGGCTACTAAATTGAGAGTTTTATCACATTCTGGTTCAATTTAGTACACATTTTGCATTCACAATTCTACTCCTGAAAATTTCTTTTATGAATATTTATTTATTTATATCAAATGGCAGGCGTTATGTTACCTATCATTAGTCCTTTAGTTGACTTCGAGCTTCTCAGAGGGGAGGAACATCAAAGTCACAAAAGGTCGAGAGGAGGAGATGTGAACAGAGGAGTGATTCATGGATGTAAAAGTGACAGACAGACACAAAAGCAGAGAAGAGGTAAGATGAGTACTGGGTAAGTGGTCTGGTATGACATACAATGGGGTTATGGCAGTTTGAAGTCAGAAGTCAACTGCCTATTTATAGACCTTTAGCCGTATGGGCAGAGGTTGCCCAGGGTGCTTCACGTGGAGGTAAGTCTATCGCGCAATAACCCTCCCCCCCCTCTTTTATGGTTAGAGTTTTTGTGACTTAAAAGTTCCTCCTCTGTGAAGTCCGTAGTCAAATAAAGGGCTAATGACAATCATAATAAAGCCTGCCATTTGATATAAATAACTAATTTATGTCGAAAAATGCTTGAAGGTGGACAAAAGGAAAGATAAATACTTCTGTAATACTGAAAGTGTTTATTTCGGGATATGCATTTTTTGGCAGATTCTCTTCACTAAAGTTTGGTTAAAAAAAATTGTCTCATTAGTAACTTGACTTAAACAGAACATCGATTTATTATTTTTATCAGTAAGTTATATGCTAATAAAATGGCCAACTTAACTTTAATAAAATATATTTAGTAATTCAATTAATAAATAGTAATTGGTTTAAATGTTAATGGCCGCCGCGTATCATTTGTCTACACGTAGTTGAATAATTCTGTATTTCTTCTACGCAATTTTGCTGATTTTAATTACATTCATACAGTAGAATTTATTTTTTATTTGAATCAAATTAATAAAAGGTTTGACCTTGTCCAAAACGCTTGTCAAGAATTAAATTTTATGCTATTTGGAAAGAAATATTAACCACGAATTTTGAGATTCACAAAATCGTAATTTGTGCAGTGTACAATACTACTATAGCTGAGCAAAGATATATTATGTACACATAGACAGTCTCGAAAGTGTGGTCATGTTACCTGTCTCGTAGGAAGCAAGCTCGTGTGAGTGCAGTGCCCTTCCAGCGAAATCACTAATTAATAATAACATCAAGGTCGCATGAATTCATATTTTACTAACTAAGCTCTGTATCAGATACACAAAACCCAAATAAGCGTATTCCACTCCATACGCCCGCTTATTTTCTAAATCATGGGGGCAGCTTTGCTAATTTCGAAACCTTCCCAAACTTGGTGGATCAATCAACACTTGTTCGTATAGGAAACAGCTAAAAACTGTACCTGTCAAACCCTCTTTTGCGTATTGATTTAATTCAATGTCAATTAAACCGCGTTAATTTAAGGGCAAAAGCTGTTAGAAATAAATTATAAAGACGAGATACCTGTAAAAGTAGCTATATAACACAAATAAGTGAAATATTTAATGCTCATACTAGGCGATTATATGCTATTTTGTGTCAAAATATCATCAATTTGAATTGACCATTTTTAAATCGACTTCGTCAAAACTTTTTTCTTATCAGTAATTAAATCAAGTGTAAGAGTTCTGGTTTTAAATATGTAGCAACATACTTCATGGCCATAACTATCATTCCCAATTTTCTAAGCATAGTGGAAATGCTCATTTTGAAACAAAGCATCTCATTTTAATACTCTCTTGGTGAAATAGATAATAAAGCCAAATACTTTTCAGCCAAATAGTTTTTCTTATAAAATTCAGCAATCCCTGCATGAAAGTTGATTAGATAATTTCAAATATTAAGAAATTTCATGCAGCTGGGAGAATGGATCTTGTAGTTCCATAAAATATATTTATTTATTAAAAGTTGTGAATACAGATGACTGAGATAAAGAACGTGCAAATTATAAAGGAAATTGAAATGGCGTTCAAGATTTCCCAAATTTCAAATGAGCATTCTATCGAACGGAAAAAGCTCATCCAATGGCAAATGGCAATAAAAATTTTACAGACAGCAGCCATCTTAAGAGTCTTAGGGTTGTAAAATTCATCTGAATTTTACTCCACCCCCCCCCCTGCCAGTGCATTGGACATAAAAGTATTAGATTTCAATGAAAATAATTGGGCTTATTGGTGTAGCGTAGCAAGCAGTTTTGTTGGGACGCAAAAGGCACTTCATGAATAAAATGTTAGTTGCAGAAAAACCAATTTGATCATTAATGAAACATATGTTTTCCTATTTCCTTGGCGGCATTTGCCACCATCAGTGTTTGAGATTTCTCATGAACGAAAACACCGAAACACTCAGATTATAAAAAATAATAATTGAATGAACACTATAAAATAAGTATTAAACTGGAAAAATGGAAATAATTTTTTTAAAATTTATAAAGTAATTTTTGCTAAATTCAGCCAAGATATATATTTTTTTAATAAGTGTCATAGATGTAAGCTTAATGGGCTGGTGAATTGGATTTAATTAAAAAGTGATTTCGCAGAACAGAATTGTTATAAAATTTGAAAAATTTGAAAAAATATTTATAATTGAATCGACTTGAACTTCGAAAAATCGCAAATCTAATTTTAACTAGATGGAATTAAATATTAGTGAGACACGTGCTCAAAAAGATGTGTCAATTTAGGAGATTTACAGCCAGAAATGCTTGCAGAAAAAACCCGAAAAAGATGGTATTTGATTTATTTAAACTGAGAAAGATTTGCCAAGTTAAATTCAATTAAAAATGGAAAATAGCATCTCCCTCACTTTTAAAATACTTCTTCACTGTGCTCTATATACTATTGGGTGGGCAACTAAGTCATTGCCGTTTTTGTTGACAGATTCACACTATACTTTCTTTTGTTTTGTTAACGTGGCCAGAGCATCTAACCTATATTTTTTTCTTACTGTATGGGCTTCTAGGTTAATTAGTGAAAAATGTTTTTGTTTAGTTCTTTAGTTTTGGTTTTATCCCAATTTAAAAATGAAAGAACAGGATGTGCACTTCCCACACATTTTATTGTATTACTTCCGAAAAGGCAAGAACCCATCGCAAGCACAAAAGAAGTTATGTGCCGTATATGGAGATGAAGCCTTAAAAGAAAGGCAGTGTCGAAATTGGTTTGAAAGATTTCGTTCCGGTGATTTTTCACTGAAAAATTCACAACGATCTGGCCGCCCAGTCAAAGTGGATGAAACCCATATCAAGGCCATTATCGATTCAAATCGTCACAGCACAACACGAGATATTGCAGAGAAGCTCAATGGGTCGCATACATGCATTGAAGATAAAAATTAAAAACCCTTAGTTATGTCAAGAAACTTGACTTATGGATCCCTCACCAGTTAAAGGAAATTCATTTGACGCAACGGATTAGCATCTGTGATTCGCCGCTACTGAAACGCAATGAGAATGATCCATTTCTGAAGAACCTAGTTACTGGCGACGAAAAGTGGATAGTTTATAACAATGTTACTCGCAAGAGATCATGGGTGAAGCAAGATCAACCAGCCCAAACAGTATCAAAAGCAGCAGAGATTCACCAAAAAAGATTATGCTGTCAGTCTGGTGGGATCACAAAGGAATTTTGTATTTTGAACTCATGCCGCAGAACCAAACGATAAATTCAAATGTGTATGTTGAAGAACTCGAAAAACTGAAGGATGGATGCAATTGAAGATAAGCGACCGGCATTATCAGATCGGAAGGGTGTTGTTTTCTATCATGATAACGCAAGGCCCCACACATCTTTGGTTACTCGACAAAAATTATTGGAACTGGGTTGGGATGTTTTGTCACACCCACCATATAGCCCTGACCTTGCGCCTTCGGATTACCATTTGTTTCGTTCCATGCAAAACTCATTAAATGGTAAAATTTTTAGCAACGCGGATGATGTCGGATTACACCTAATTCAGTTTTTTAATAACAAAGACCAGATATTGTACGAACGGGGAATTTTTACTCTGCCAGAACGATGGAAAAAGGTCATCGACAAGAACGGCCAATATCTAATTGAATAAAGTTATATTTTTAAACAAAAATTCCGAATTTGCCTTCTTATTTGAAATCGGCAATGACTTAGTTGCCAACCTAATATAATTACGAGGTAGTGTAAAGCGCTGTAAATTAGACTGGACGTTTGATTCAACCATTAGATACGTTTAAATGAATTTTTGAAAACCGCTTTCTCTCCATCCCCCCTCTCTCTCTCTCTGGAACTGCCAGCTCGCTTAGTTCACATTTGAATCAGGAATTTTTATTAGCTAATTCTTATAATAGGCAATCCACTCCTGTGAGAATAAGTTTTGCCTGTTGAAATATATATAGCTACCTTCAGATGAATATAAGGATTGCAGCCGATAGGAACACTAACTTTGCTAGTTGTGCTCATTATGTCACTAGTTTGTTTTTGGCATGTTTTGGTAAACAGACCAGGTTGATCTAATCGATTTGGAAGGAAAAAACTTGGATCTCCTCAGATTTCATTTGGTCAGCATTGCTGTACTCCATTAATTGTGATCAAATTTCAGGTTCGAAGTTTAAGGTTATCGGCTGTCAGACGAGGGTGGGGCAAAGCAACGATAATTATAAATTGATAGAGGGGCGAGAGAGCTTGATAGAGACAAGAGGGGCAATGGGCAAAGAGACGAGGGGGGGAGAGAATGGTGTATATGCATATCAAGTGCCTTAATGTGACCCTTTGATGAACTTTACAGGCAAAACCGAGTTATCATGAGAGGGCGAAGGACTAATTTCTGCCTAAGATTCTCAAAGTGAAGAGTTCGACAGCAATTAAAGCTATAATAAAAGCTAAAGATGGTATTGATTTTTCCCAGTGGAACAAAATAAAGAATTTTCAGGACCATTCTAAAGCTTCTTACTTGAATAGAATGTGCCCAAGGTACCTCAAGGCAAGAAAAGTGTAATGACAAGAAGACAACAGCCACAAACCACGTGCTTCTCTTTAAATTGTTCTGTCTGTGATTTGCTGAAAGTTATCAGCCACCACTTGTTAAACTCGAAAATTTGCTCTTATCTTTCAATAGAATGCACGGAAACCTAAAATCGGATTGCATTGAAATTTCCCCTCAAATGTCAACTGATATACCTTGCAATCGTAATTTATTAAAAATTACAATAAATTTGGCTCGACGAGAATTTTGCGAAAAAATTAACAAGCGAAAAAATTGTTATTGATATAATCACAAAATATTTTAATTGGTGAAAATTGCCATGAATTGCTAGCAGATGTTTCGCATACAACTTGATTAAACTTTCCAAAATGCAAGGACCAAATGTTCCCAACGATATGGGAAAATGTGAAATCCCCTTTATTTCAATTCAAGAATAAATAATTTGTTGTTCAAATTCGAACTTACAAAATATTTCATTCCTCTCTCCCTGGTTGATTTTTTTAAGACAGGCAATTAAGTATTTTTACGATTTGAAGATACATTGACACAGTTTGATTTTTAAAGTTGGTATAGGTTTCCATAATTGCCATTTCGATAGTTTATTGATAAATAGAACTCTTTGGGTTCGAGATGCATTTGTAGGCAAATAAAATTGAAGGGTTGACTTGACCACCCAATATCGATTGCAAGATTGAAGTTCAAAATTTGAACTAGCCTAATTGAAAAACTCTAATTTTTTCTCATCCTCTCACTTTAATAATTTTAACTTTCATAAAATTCATTATTTTTAAGATGTAGATTTTTATTTTTATTTAAATTATCTGAAAGTATAAACAACAGCGTCTTTTCCCAGCCTGTTTTATTAATACCTAAATTCATTGGTAGAGTGATAACTTCAACAAAGGAATTTTGAAGCTTAGCTTCTTTTGGTACTAAATAAAAATTCGTTTGACCTGCTGTACTGATTACTAGGCATTATTGAACTTAGGTGAAATCGAAAGTAATCTGCCAAACTTACATGGAATTAATATCTTGACTTTTAGAAGTAAATAGTATTTGAAATAGTACGATTAATTATCCCAATTATATAATTGTTCGGTTAACTATCGACTTAATGGATATGAATGCGCTTAAAATGGAAAAATGGAGATTTTCCCATGAATTGTGAAAGGAATAACAGCCAACAAAGTAATCGAGTACCCGTTCATATAAATGACAAAAAATAGATCATCATCATTTATTTTTAACCACTCTGAACATCTCTCACAAGGTTATTTCCTCATAATGAAATGTTCCAATTTTACGATTCCATGGGTACTTATAATTATTGCTCACATTCACTTAACCTTGAAATCACTAAAGCAACCACATGTCAATGACATCTGCAAATAATATGTCTGATGTAAGCGCCAAACTTGACATAAATCAGAAATTGAAAATTTTTTTATTGCCTCTAAGCTTCTTAATGCGCAACAAATTCGTATTATTTTTACTCTTAATGCTGCAAAAATCATGTTGCGTTTTAATTCAAGTTATATTAGAAATTCGCATTTAAAGGAAGAGGAGACTTCATTAAATCGAACACGACAGCAAACAGCTACAGACTATATTTTGATTGGTTAAAGCATCTTTGGGCTTGGCTATAAATATGCTACTGATAAACATGTTGCATATCATAGGTCAACTGTTTCAATGGTATGTTCATGTTAATATTTCATTAATAGAATAAAACTTAACCTTCACGGGTGTTAATTTCATGCTTATTGTATGAGTCATAATTTAAAAAAAATTAATACTTTGGCTTAACAATGGTTTTATCGATGAGAAATTAAGTAATACATGTTTGTGATTTACTTCCCTCTACTTTGACAGTTTTAATAAAATTAATAACTCTTGGAGGTCAAAATAAGATTAAATTTGTATTTATTAAGTCGATATATTTCGATTTTGAAGATAAATTTGGCACATATGAGACCGAAATCGCAAATATTTGTGCTACTGAAGTTACAAGATTTTATTATGTCTTAGTATGAATAAAATAAATAACTCATATAAATTCTATTTAAAAGAAGAGGAGTTATTATTATGAACTTTTGCTACTTTTGTGCCCAAACAAATGAACTGTTAATATATTCTAGTGTTAGCATTATTTCCAAAAAATCAAAAATAAGATCACAAGTTGAGGTTGTTAATTTGAATACATCTACGATTTTTTACATATTAACCTTTCTCAGTAAATCTTAGGTGATTTCAATGCTATATCACAGCTTGATATGAATGTTTGGTAGACTTGTTCTGTATATGCATTTTTGTTTCCAAGTGACTCACCCAAACACCTCTTTTCCGATTCCACTAGCATTAAATATTTCTTTTATCTGAAGTTCAATTTTATTTGAAAATAGCGTTTAACTGGTGTTTTGCGTGTTGAGAATAAAAGTTTAAGTACAGTAAAGGCAAGATTTGCCTCTAAGCCACTCTGTAATTTATATCGAATTCATTATCTATTAGGATCTTTCAACGGAAGTACACGAAGACTTGTTCAGCGTTCATTATTTTATTTAATTTTATTTGTTTATTTAATTTTAACATATTTCAAGTTAGGTATCCTACTTTAGCCAGAATTTAATTTTGTGACTTTACCTTCACTTTACCCTTGTTACCGTTTTGCAAGACATGTGTGCCTACACATTCGGCACAAATATATGTATTTTCTCATTTTAGCCACGCATCATATGCATGTTGAGAGAAATTTTAAGCTATTAATAGCCTTTATATATATAAACACTACTGTTGATTCCGGGAGCAATGAATTTGGCTATTTCATATTGAAAGTATGCACAGGTTTCAAGGGTTAACTTGCATTAATTGATATCGGGTATAACTTGGACCTCTAGACCAGATTGATTAACTCAATGACTGACACATTATCACGTACATTTACTTTTACCTTCTCGAAGGCAGGCAAATGTGGAGAGGGCGAACTAAGGCACTTTGAGCGTAGTCAAGCTCACTAGAGAATAAGAATACACGGCGTTTGGCGTAGAGGTTTTTAGGAGAAAAAGAAATAGTTCTTTAAAAACCACAAGGTTAGCAGGATTCAAAAGAAAGTTGATAGACACGGAAGTTGTAGCTCCCTTGAAGACTTAAACTCGAAATTATCGTTGTTGGTTCCAACTGCAACATCAAGCTGTCACCAGAAGTTGTAGCAGACTGACTTTACACTCGCACAGGGAAGGATGTTAAAAGTGATTTAATCCTGCCCATTAAGTGGTTATCTTTGCTAAACTGCCCGTGTAATTGGTCTCTCTTAGAGGCCAAGCAACATTTTAACTTGACTGACAATTACTTTGACTTTTTCTGATGTGCGTCATGGAACTGTGCAATACAGCTACCCTGTTATTAGTTACCTACGTTCGTTGTCCATGATTTAATTGCAACAATGAGATTAGCGATTCGACTCAGGCCCCTGATTTCAGACCAGGCAGATCTTTCACAAAGTGTCGAATCACCACATCATCTTCAAAGAACACACTTACAACTTACCATAACAGTTTGAGAATTTAGCTTGCGTATGTGTGACACGGGGAGTGACAATTTTAACAGAACTCAAGCCAATCCACTTTCATTTTGTCTTGCACTTTCCTATCGTCTTGTATTCGTTTGCACATTTGCTAACGAACAGCTCAAACTTATTGCGAGCTTACTGAAACTTATTGAGACATTCGCATCTACTTGCAATTATTTAAAGTATTTTTGTCCTTTCTTAGATAAATCAACACATATTGCCATTACTTTTAGTGGCTTCACTAGTTTTTGGCAATTATTGTCGCGAAGGTATCACCGGTGATGATTGTAATGATGTAGATTCGATCATTCAAGGAATTTTCAACAATATCTCCAAATATGACCGTCCTAAGCTAAGGCGTGTACTTCCTAACAACACTACTTCCGATACTCTATTTGTAGAGGTGAACATGTTCATTAGCACATTCAGCACCATTAGTATGGTGAACATGGATTACAGTTTAGACTTCCTTCTTAGACAGCGTTGGTATGATCCACGCTTGGATGTTTCTAGCCGGTACAGCTATGCTGACGTACCCATCCACCTCCATATGGATAAAATCTGGCTACCAGACCTATTCTTTCGCAATTCCAAATCCTCCGAACTAAATATCCAAACAACACCAAACACATTGGCATGGATTTCGTCAAACGGAATGATTACTTACTCACAGAAACTTTCTGTACGTCTATTCTGCCCAATGGAGCTTTGGGATTTTCCAATTGATACTCAGATTTGCAAAGTGGACATTGGGAGCTATGGCTATCCAACAAAAGATCTGGAATTTCGATGGTGGAATGATGAGGGGTATGATCGAAATGGAATTAAACGCAGTGGAGATATTTTGAATTCAGCAGTTCAATTCAGCAACAATCTTCAAATGAATGAATTCGACATAGATAGCTACAATTGCTCATACTGTGATAAGAACTTCAAAAACACTGGAAGCTTCACATGTTTGAATATTGATTTTAAACTAAGTCGAAAGTTTGGATTTTATCTCCTCTATGCATATCTGCCGTCCCTCCTTGTTGTGATGATTGCTTGGATGTCATTCATGATTGACTCTGAAGCTACGGCGGCTCGCACTTCACTAGGGCTTCTCACAGTTCTATCACTCATGACTCAAAGTGCTGCAGTTCTTTCACAACTTCCAAGAGTGTCCTATATCAAGGCAATTGATACATGGTTCTTTATTTGCTTCACATTTGTTGTTGGCACTTTGCTTGAATTCGCTTTCGTCAATACAGCAGCTAGAAGAGAAGCGAAACAGCAAAGAAAGATGACTGAGTTGTCGACCGAACAGGTAGGGGGTAGTGAAACTGCAAATGGACCATGTGATCAAGGAATTGGAACGGGGCAGATATGCACAGGAGCAGCCGAAAGGCCAAAGCTCTACCCCATCCGGGCGAAAAGCTTAGATAGAATATTTGTGAATATTTATCCCCTCTTATTTCTGATTTTCAACGTCATCTACTGGTGTATTTACTTAATGGCATGGCATAAGACAGATTCGCGTTAACTTTATCTCCGCATGTACATACATGTCTATCGCTTTTATGACCAGATTAAAGAATTATCCAGTTATAAAATTTAAGTGATTAATATGCATACTTTAAAATAAAGTCATCAAACCCTGAAAAAATCTTCTAAATTTATTGATCAAATGTCACAATATGTCAATAAAACTGGGAAATAGAAATAAGTGGATTTCAGTATAAATAATAGTCTACGAATGGGTTCAAGTTAGTATTCGAATATGCCATTGTGCCAACCAACAATGTTTTTCCTTTACATCACTTTTTACGGAGAAGAAAAAGGGTAGTGAAAGTAGAGGGGAGTAGCTTTGAGAATAGTACGTCGAACTAATTATGGAGTCAAAATTAAAAACAGTACTATCTAAAGGAGGGGTGGGCGACTGACTTAACTCCACGTGGTGCATCCTGGGCAACGTTTGCTCATACGGCAAAAGGTCTATAAACCGGCAGTTGACTTCTCACTTCAAATTACTATGACCCCACAGCATATTATATTCGACTTCTTCCAGAGTACTCATCTTGCCTTATCTCTGCCTTTGTGTCAGTCTGTCTCTTACATATGTAAATCTCCCTTCTGTTCCCCCTTTCGAACTTTTCTTGCTTTAGTGTTCATTCTCTCATTGAAGCCCGAAGTCAACTAATGGACTAATTATATATATATATATATATTTGCCACTGACATTGTCATCTTGGAGTTACACTTTTGCGAAAAGGAAGATAAACAAAGATGTGGGAAACTAGATAGCAAAATGCTAGAAAAATTTCCACTTTGTTAGTATTTTGATTAAAAGGTAGATTGGAAAACAATTGGAGTAGAAGGAGATGCGGATTAACTATTTGACCACATGATAAGTATGGCGTAAGTGCTCAGCAACACTTTGGGAGGAGGGGGGCTAATGAAAACCTGGGAATTTCACCCTACATGAGGCAGGTATTGGAAACTCAAATATAAATTGAATAATCCAATTGAAATAGCTAAATTAGAAGAATAAAAAATATGGCAGTAGGCTTCTATCAAAACAAGTGTCGTGCACATGTTGGTTCAAATTCCTCGACATTTGGCCTAGTATCTAACCCCCATTACTGCAGTCATTAATCATATCATTCTAAAAATACTCTTGTAAAAATGTTGATAAATCGGCCTTGGAGTAACCGCAAATGTGTCTTGTCTTCCTGTATTTCTAAGTCTTAATAGGTTATAGCCATTGGGTGTCAAGTGGTCGGTTATGTCTGAGCATAGTAGTTTATTTATTTCAAATGGCAGGTGTTTTGATAGCTATCATTAGCCCTTTAGCTGACTTCGGGCTTCATAGAGAGGAGGGTGAGGATCAAAGTGACAAAAAGACGAGAGGGGGACAGAATAATGATTTACAGGTATAAAAGAGACAGACAGACTGACACAAAGGCAGAGAAAATGTAAGATGAGTACTGTGAAAGAGGTCGAACCTGACATACAGTGGTAGTTTGAAGTGATAAGTCAACTGCCGGTTAATAGACTTTTGTGCTCATGGGGTGTGCGATAGACTTACCTCCACGTGATGCACCCTGGGCAGCGTATACTCATACGGCAGAAAAGTCTATTAATCGGCAGTTGACTTCACACTTCAAACTACCAAGACTCCACCGCATTTCATATTCTGCTATTTAAACAGTACTCACCTTTTTTACCTTTTGTCAGTCTATCTGTCTCTTTTACGTCTGTGAATCATTATTCTGTCCCCCCCCTCTCTACTTTTTGCCACTTTGATGTTCCTCTTCATTTCTGTTAAGCCCGAAGTCAACTAAAGGGCTAATGATACCTATCATGACGCCTACCATTTGAAATAAATAAATATATTTTTGAAAAGACGCCTACCATTTGAAATAAATATTTGACTTACATTCTGGAGGACAGTTTGTGCCCAGCGTTCAGTTTGACCCCCCCCCCTCACAAACTCGCATTTAGCGAATTGAAATTAATTAATTCAATTATTATTTTATTGAATTCAATTCAATTTAAAAAAATATTAAATCTATTTCAAATAAATGATACTTTACTGATCAGGTGCAGTTTTAAAGAAAGCATGCCATTAAAATTAATTGCAAACGAATATTTTTTCCTGTTTAAGGATTATGATACTGATAATTTATTAATGACTCTTCATTAATCCATATATCTTCTAAGGTAAGATATAATCAAAGCAGTTGCAGTTGATTTATAATACAAAAATCTTGGAACGCTGACATGGTTTCTTCTTCTCTATCAAAATGTCATGCGAGAAAAGTAAGTGATGGCAATCATTATGGGAAACAGCATCACTTAACGCTAGTATGTGAAAGTGATAGCGTTCTTTCCTCTCTATTTTTGATATTCCCAGATGTTGGGAACAAATTGTGCAAAGCAATATCTGGCTGTATTTAAGAGTTATGCAAAAGGCATTCACGTGCACTACACGTCCTGTATATTCTCCAACCCTTCTTCGTTCGTTTACATGATGACAATGAAAACGGATGGTAACTGAAATCAGCCTCATTCATGGATTCGATTAACGTCAACCATGATAATTCACACTGATCATTAAAACTAGGTAACTATGGTTGCTGCTCAATACTGCCTCGCCACTGTGAAAGGAATTCAACAAGAACTGGGTAAGTAGAATGGAGCCTATGCGGTTTTAGTGGGAGGAAAGCAGCGAAACAGACAATCGGATCTGATTGTGACTGTACAACAGAGCTCCACTAAATTCCAATGCAGAAATGGTGTTGGGACACCCTGGCATAGGAATTTGGGCTTTATCGGCACAATCAGTCGAATGTTTCAATCTCCACCATGAAGATTCGGCCCAATGGATAGCCTCACTACTACAAGCACACTCAGGTGTTGCGGAGGTCAACTTCTCACAAGGAAATGGTCAGACAGTGAAGAAGAAACTTTTGAGCCAAGTGAAACGTCCTAGTGAAATACAAATAATCTGATTATTTGCCGAGAGGGAAGCACAAGACCAAAAAAGGAAATGGATTGTCTTAAGTGATGTTTTTTATGGGCACTCCTCGTGTCACACACACACATCACATACGCAAACTACATTCTCATAAACTGTTATGGTTACTTGCAAGTGTGTCCTTTGAAGGTGATGTGGTGATTCGACACTTTGTGAAAGATGTGACTGGACTGACTTCAGACTTCTGAGTCGAATCACGAGCCTCCTCGTTGAGTTAAGCCATCGATAACGAACGGAGGTAATCAATAATTGTTTATACGTACTGTAATAGTTTGCCATGAAATATGCAGGAAAGAGTATTTGAAGTTACTAATAACTAGAACACTTTAACATTTACTATTATTATAGGCTTTACGATATTTATCATTAGCCCTTAAACTTTGACTTCAGCTTCTCCCATGATTGGGGGGGGGGTACATATATAGCAGTTAATTAGCTGTCTTCTTGCTTCCCAGTATCTCTGGGTTTCCGTCGTCGTCTTTAGGGCTAGACACCGAATCAGGTGGGTCTTCCTGTCTTTAGGGCTGGACACCGAATCAGGTGGGTCTTCTGTGTCTTTAGGGCTGGACACCGAATCAGGTGGGTCTTCTCAAATGTAGGTTACATAGAGGGCATGTGGGTTGAGTGTATACCTACGTTACATAGAGGGCATGTGGGTTGAGTGTATACTCCCGGGAGGCTACATAGAGGGCATGTGGGTTGAGTGTATTCTCCCAATACAGTAAGGTGCGTCTTCTCCATTTCCTCCTGCAGGTTACATAGGGGGCATGGCTTCTCCATTTCCTCATGTAGGTTACATAGAGGGCATGTGAGGCTCCTGTAGGTTACATAGAGGGTATGTGGGTTGAGTGTATACCATTTCCTCCTGTAGGTTACATAGAGGGGATGTGGGTTGAGTGTATACTCTTAGGTTACATAGAGGGCATGTGGGTTGAGTGTATACTCCCTTCTGTGAAGGTGTTTGGCCAAGCAATCGTGTCCGGTACGTTTGTGAGGGTTTTTTGCCAAGCAATCGTGTCCGGTACGTAGTCTAAAGCGGCAACAGCTTCGATTCTTGACCAGTCGGGTATGTCGGAGAGTGCCACTGTCCACTGTTTCTCCACTGTCCACTGTTTCTCCTTTGTTCGAGCTTTGAGTTCGTTGGTATGGTCTGGAATTCTCTCCTGATTAAGGCCTTCATTACATGAATTCTCTCCTGATTAAGGCCTTCATTGTGTGGACTGTCCGATACGTAGTCTAAACTCAGCAACGGCTTCGATTCTCGCCAGCCGGGTATGTCGGAGAGTGCCACTGTCCACTATTTCTCCTTTGGGGCTATATCGGAGAGTGCCACTGTCCACTGTTTCTCCTTTCCGAGCTTTAAGTTCGTTGTACCTTGAGGTCTTGAATTCTCTTGATTAAGGTCTTCATTGTGTGGAAAGACATCGGCCGGTCAATGCCTTGCAATATCGTTGTCCCCTTCTTAGCAAGTGCATCAGTACGCTCATTGCCTTTAATGCCACGGTGACCAG